>CM077185.1:39856687-39866687 GCA_039654105.1 Coreius guichenoti | reverse complement strand
AAGTTATGAACAAATGTTCTTCCAGTAACGTTAATACAACGTTCGTTCAAATTTATCTACATTCAAGAGTAAAGCTCAGAGAACGTTCAAAAGTGACGCTCAGAGAACGTTCAAAAGTGACGCTCAGAGAACGTTCAAAAGTGACGCTCAGAGAACGTTCAAAAGTAACGCTCAGAAAACGTTCAAAAGTGACGCTCAGAGAGTGTTCAAAAGTGACGCTCAGAGAACGTTCAAAAGTGACGCTCAGAGAACGTTCAAAAGTGACGCTCAGAGAACGTTCAAAAGTAACGCTCAGAGAACGTTCAAAAGTGACGCTCAGAGAACGTTCAAAAGTAACGCTCAGAGAACGTTCAAAAGTGACGCTCAGAGAACGTTCAAAAGTGACGCTCAGAGAACGTTCAAAAGTAACGTTCAGAGAACGTTCAAAAGTAACGTTCAGAGAACGTTCAAAAGTGACGCTCAGAGAACATTCAAAAGTGACGCTCAGAGAACATTCAAAAGTAACGTTCAGAGAACGTTCAAAAGTGACGCTCAGAGAACATTCAAAAGTGACGCTCAGAGAACATTCAAAAGTGACGTTCAGAGAACATTCAAAAGTAACGTTCAGAGAACGTTCAAAAGTGACGCTCAGAGAACATTCAAAAGTAACGTTCAGAGAACGTTCAAAAGTGACGCTCAGAGAACATTCAAAAGTGACGCTCAGAGAACATTCAAAAGTAACGTTCAGAGAACATTCAAAAGTAACGCTCAAAGAACGTTCAAAAGTAACGTTCAAAAGTAACGTTCAGAGAACGTTCAAAAGTGACGCTCAGAGAACGTTCAAAAGTGACGCTCAGAGAACATTCAAAAGTGACGCTCAGAGAACATTCAAAAGTGACGTTCAGAGAACATTCAAAAGTAACGTTCAGAGAACGTTCAAAAGTAACGTTCAGAGAACGTTCAAAAGTGACGCTCAGAGAACATTCAAAAGTGACGCTCAGAGAACATTCAAAAGTGACGTTCAGAGAACATTCAAAAGTAACGTTCAGAGAACGTTCAAAAGTGACGCTCAGAGAACGTTCAAAAGTGACGTTCAGAGAACGTTCAAAAGTGACGCTCAGAGAACATTCAAAAGTAACGTTCAGAGAACATTCAAAAGTAACGTTCAGAGAACATTCAAAAGTGACGCTCAGAGAACATTCAAAAGTAACGTTCAGAGAACATTCAAAAGTAACGTTCAGAGAACGTTCAAAAGTGACGCTCAGAGAACATTCAAAAGTGACGTTCAGAGAACATTCAAAAGTAACGTTCAGAGAACGTTCAAAAGTGACGCTCAGAGAACATTCAAAAGTGACGCTCAGAGAACATTCAAAAGTGACGCTCAGAGAACATTCAAAAGTAACACTCAGAGAACATTCAAAAGTGACGTTCAGAGAACATTCAAAAGTAACGTTCAGAGAACGTTCAAAAGGGACGCTCAGAGAACATTCAAAAGCAACGTTCAGAGAACGTTCAAAAGTGACGCTCAGAGAACATTCAAAAGTAACGTTCAGAGAACATTCAAAAGTAACGTTCAGAGAACGTTCAAAAGTGACGCTCAGAGAACATTCAAAAGTGACGCTCAGAGAACATTCAAAAGTGACGTTCAGAGAACATTCAAAAGTAACGTTCAGAGAACGTTCAAAAGTGACGCTCAGAGAACGTTCAAAAGTGACGTTCAGAGAACGTTCAAAAGTGACGCTCAGAGAACATTCAAAAGTGACGCTCAGAGAACGTTCAAAAGTGACGCTCAGAGAACATTCAAAAGTGACGCTCAGAGAACATTCAAAAGTGACGCTCAGAGAACGTTCAAAAGTGACGCTCAGAGAACATTCAAAAGTGACGCTCAGAGAACATTCAAAAGTGACGCTCAGAGAACATTCAAAAGTGACGCTCAGAGAACATTCAAAAGTGACGCTCAGAGAACATTCAAAAGTAACACTCAGAGAACATTCAAAAGTGACGCTCAGAGAACGTTCAAAAGTGACGCTCAGAGAACATTCAAAAGTGACGTTCAGAGAACGTTCAAAAGTGACGCTCAGAGAACATTCAAAAGTGACGCTCAGAGAACGTTCAAAAGTAACGCTCAGAGAACATTCAAAAGTAACGTTCAGAGAACATTCAAAAGTGACGCTCAGAGAACATTCAAAAGTAACGTTCAGAGAACATTCAAAAGTAACGTTCAGAGAACATTCAAAAGTGACGTTCAGAGAACATTCAAAAGTGACGCTCAGAGAACATTCAAAAGTGACGTTCAGAGAACATTCAAAAGTAACGTTCAGAGAACATTCAAAAGTGACGCTCAGAGAACATTCAAAAGTGACGTTCAGAGAACATTCAAAAGTAACGTTCAGAGAACATTCAAAAGTGACGCTCAGAGAACATTCAAAAGTGACGCTCAGAGAACATTCAAAAGTGACGTTCAGAGAACATTCAAAAGTAACGTTCAGAGAACGTTCAAAAGTAACGTTCAGAGAACGTTCAAAAGTGACGCTCAGAGAACATTCAAAAGTGACGCTCAGAGAACGTTCAAAAGTAACGTTCAGAGAACGTTCAAAAGTGACGCTCAGAGAACATTCAAAAGTAACGTTCAGAGAACGTTCAAAAGTGACGCTCAGAGAACATTCAAAAGTGACGCTCAGAGAACATTCAAAAGTGACGTTCAGAGAACATTCAAAAGTAACGTTCAGAGAACGTTCAAAAGTGACGCTCAGAGAACATTCAAAAGTGACGTTCAGAGAACATTCAAAAGTAACGTTCAGAGAACGTTCAAAAGTGACGCTCAGAGAACATTCAAAAGTGACGTTCAGAGAACGTTCAAAAGTAACGTTCAGAGAACATTCAAAAGTGACGCTCAGAGAACATTCAAAAGTGACGTTCAGAGAACATTCAAAAGTAACGTTCAGAGAACGTTCAAAAGTGACGCTCAGAGAACATTCAAAAGTGACGCTCAGAGAACGTTCAAAAGTGACGCTCAGAGAACGTTCAAAAGTAACGCTCAGAGAACGTTCAAAAGTGACGCTCAGAGAACGTTCAAAAGTAACGCTCAGAGAACGTTCAAAAGTGACGCTCAGAGAACGTTCAAAAGTGACGCTCAGAGAACGTTCAAAAGTAACGTTCAGAGAACGTTCAAAAGTAACGTTCAGAGAACGTTCAAAAGTGACGCTCAGAGAACATTCAAAAGTGACGCTCAGAGAACGTTCAAAAGTGACGCTCAGAGAACATTCAAAAGTGACGCTCAGAGAACATTCAAAAGTAACGTTCAGAGAACGTTCAAAAGTGACGCTCAGAGAACATTCAAAAGTGACGCTCAGAGAACATTCAAAAGTGACGTTCAGAGAACATTCAAAAGTAACGTTCAGAGAACGTTCAAAAGTGACGCTCAGAGAACATTCAAAAGTAACGTTCAGAGAACGTTCAAAAGTGACGCTCAGAGAACATTCAAAAGTGACGCTCAGAGAACATTCAAAAGTAACGTTCAGAGAACGTTCAAAAGTAACGCTCAAAGAACGTTCAAAAGTAACGTTCAAAAGTAACGTTCAGAGAACGTTCAAAAGTGACGCTCAGAGAACGTTCAAAAGTGACGCTCAGAGAACATTCAAAAGTGACGCTCAGAGAACATTCAAAAGTGACGTTCAGAGAACATTCAAAAGTAACGTTCAGAGAACGTTCAAAAGTAACGTTCAGAGAACGTTCAAAAGTGACGCTCAGAGAACATTCAAAAGTGACGCTCAGAGAACATTCAAAAGTGACGTTCAGAGAACATTCAAAAGTAACGTTCAGAGAACGTTCAAAAGTGACGCTCAGAGAACATTCAAAAGTGACGTTCAGAGAACGTTCAAAAGTGACGTTCAGAGAACGTTCAAAAGTGACGCTCAGAGAACATTCAAAAGTAACGTTCAGAGAACATTCAAAAGTAACGTTCAGAGAACATTCAAAAGTGACGCTCAGAGAACATTCAAAAGTAACGTTCAGAGAACATTCAAAAGTAACGTTCAGAGAACGTTCAAAAGTGACGCTCAGAGAACATTCAAAAGTGACGTTCAGAGAACATTCAAAAGTAACGTTCAGAGAACGTTCAAAAGTGACGCTCAGAGAACATTCAAAAGTGACGCTCAGAGAACATTCAAAAGTGACGCTCAGAGAACATTCAAAAGTAACACTCAGAGAACATTCAAAAGTGACGTTCAGAGAACATTCAAAAGTAACGTTCAGAGAACGTTCAAAAGGGACGCTCAGAGAACATTCAAAAGCAACGTTCAGAGAACGTTCAAAAGTGACGCTCAGAGAACATTCAAAAGTAACGTTCAGAGAACATTCAAAAGTAACGTTCAGAGAACGTTCAAAAGTGACGCTCAGAGAACATTCAAAAGTGACGCTCAGAGAACATTCAAAAGTGACGTTCAGAGAACATTCAAAAGTAACGTTCAGAGAACGTTCAAAAGTGACGCTCAGAGAACGTTCAAAAGTGACGTTCAGAGAACGTTCAAAAGTGACGCTCAGAGAACATTCAAAAGTGACGCTCAGAGAACGTTCAAAAGTGACGCTCAGAGAACATTCAAAAGTGACGCTCAGAGAACATTCAAAAGTGACGCTCAGAGAACGTTCAAAAGTGACGCTCAGAGAACATTCAAAAGTGACGCTCAGAGAACATTCAAAAGTGACGCTCAGAGAACATTCAAAAGTGACGCTCAGAGAACATTCAAAAGTGACGCTCAGAGAACATTCAAAAGTAACACTCAGAGAACATTCAAAAGTGACGCTCAGAGAACGTTCAAAAGTGACGCTCAGAGAACATTCAAAAGTGACGTTCAGAGAACGTTCAAAAGTGACGCTCAGAGAACATTCAAAAGTGACGCTCAGAGAACGTTCAAAAGTAACGCTCAGAGAACATTCAAAAGTAACGTTCAGAGAACATTCAAAAGTGACGCTCAGAGAACATTCAAAAGTAACGTTCAGAGAACATTCAAAAGTAACGTTCAGAGAACATTCAAAAGTGACGCTCAGAGAACATTCAAAAGTGACGTTCAGAGAACATTCAAAAGTAACGTTCAGAGAACATTCAAAAGTGACGCTCAGAGAACATTCAAAAGTGACGTTCAGAGAACATTCAAAAGTAACGTTCAGAGAACATTCAAAAGTGACGCTCAGAGAACATTCAAAAGTGACGCTCAGAGAACATTCAAAAGTGACGTTCAGAGAACATTCAAAAGTGACGTTCAGAGAACGTTCAAAAGTAACGTTCAGAGAACGTTCAAAAGTGACGCTCAGAGAACATTCAAAAGTGACGCTCAGAGAACGTTCAAAAGTAACGTTCAGAGAACGTTCAAAAGTGACGCTCAGAGAACATTCAAAAGTAACGTTCAGAGAACGTTCAAAAGTGACGCTCAGAGAACATTCAAAAGTGACGCTCAGAGAACATTCAAAAGTGACGTTCAGAGAACATTCAAAAGTAACGTTCAGAGAACGTTCAAAAGTGACGCTCAGAGAACATTCAAAAGTGACGTTCAGAGAACATTCAAAAGTAACGTTCAGAGAACGTTCAAAAGTGACGCTCAGAGAACATTCAAAAGTGACGTTCAGAGAACGTTCAAAAGTAACGTTCAGAGAACATTCAAAAGTGACGCTCAGAGAACATTCAAAAGTGACGTTCAGAGAACATTCAAAAGTAACGTTCAGAGAACGTTCAAAAGTGACGCTCAGAGAACATTCAAAAGTGACGTTCAGAGAACATTCAAAAGTGACGTTCAGAGAACGTTCAAAAGTGACGTTCAGAGAACATTCAAAAGTGACGCTCAGAGAACATTCAAAAGTGACGTTCAGAGAACATTCAAAAGTAACGTTCAGAGAACGTTCAAAAGTGACGCTCAGAGAACATTCAAAAGTAACGTTCAGAGAACATTCAAAAGTAACGTTCAGAGAACGTTCAAAAGTGACGCTCAGAGAACATTCAAAAGTGACGTTCAGAGAACGTTCAAAAGTAACGTTCAGAGAACATTCAAAAGTGACGCTCAGAGAACATTCAAAAGTGACGTTCAGAGAACATTCAAAAGTAACGTTCAGAGAACGTTCAAAAGTGACGCTCAGAGAACATTCAAAAGTGACGTTCAGAGAACATTCAAAAGTGACGTTCAGAGAACGTTCAAAAGTGACGTTCAGAGAACATTCAAAAGTGACGCTCAGAGAACATTCAAAAGTGACGTTCAGAGAACATTCAAAAGTAACGTTCAGAGAACGTTCAAAAGTGACGCTCAGAGAACATTCAAAAGTAACGTTCAGAGAACATTCAAAAGTAACGTTCAGAGAACGTTCAAAAGTGACGCTCAGAGAACATTCAAAAGTGACGCTCAGAGAACATTCAAAAGTGACGTTCAGAGAACATTCAAAAGTAACGTTCAGAGAACGTTCAAAAGTGACGCTCAGAGAACATTCAAAAGTGACGCTCAGAGAACTTTCAAAAGTGACGCTCAGAGAACATTCAAAAGTAACACTCAGAGAACATTCAAAAGTGACGCTCAGAGAACGTTCAAAAGTGACGCTCAGAGAACATTCAAAAGTAACACTCAGAGAACATTCAAAAGTAACACTCAGAGAACATTCAAAAGTAACACTCAGAGAACATTCAAAATTGACGCTCAGAGAACATTCAAAAGTAACACTCAGAGAACATTCAAAAGTGACGTTCAGAGAACATTCAAAAGTAACGTTCAGAGAACGTTCAAAAAGGAACGCTCAGAGAACATTCAAAAGTAACGTTCAGAGAACGTTCAAAAGTGACGCTCAGAGAACATTCAAAAGTGACGCTCAGAGAACTTTCAAAAGTGACGCTCAGAGAACATTCAAAAGTAACACTCAGAGAACATTCAAAAGTGACGCTCAGAGAACGTTCAAAAGTGACGCTCAGAGAACATTCAAAAGTAACACTCAGAGAACATTCAAAAGTAACACTCAGAGAACATTCAAAAGTAACACTCAGAGAACGTTCAAAAGTGACGCTCAGAGAACGTTCAAAAGTGACGCTCAGAGAACATTCAAAAGTGACGCTCAGAGAACATTCAAAATTGACGCTCAGAGAACATTCAAAAGTAACACTCAGAGAACATTCAAAAGTGACGTTCAGAGAACATTCAAAAGTAACGTTCAGAGAACGTTCAAAAAGGAACGCTCAGAGAACATTCAAAAGTAACGTTCAGAGAACGTTCAAAAGTGACGCTCAGAGAACATTCAAAAGTGACGCTCAGAGAACATTCAAAAGTGACGCTCAGAGAACATTCAAAAGTAACGTTCAGAGAACATTCAAAAGTAACGTTCAGAGAACATTCAAAAGTAACGTTCAGAGAACGTTCAAAAGTGACGCTCAGAGAACATTCAAAAGTGACGCTCAGAGAACATTCAAAAGTGACGCTCAGAGAACGTTCAAAAGTGACGCTCAGAGAACATTCAAAAGTGACGCTCAGAGAACATTCAAAAGTGACGTTCAGAGAACATTCAAAAGTAACGTTCAGAGAATGTTCAAAAGTGACGCTCAGAGAACATTCAAAAGTGACGTTCAGAGAACATTCAAAAGTGACGCTCAGAGAACATTCAAAAGTGACGCTCAGAGAACATTCAAAAGTGACGTTCAGAGAACATTCAAAAGTAACGTTCAGAGAACGTTCAAAAGTGACGCTCAGAGAACATTCAAAAGTAACGTTCAGAGAACGTTCAAAAGTGACGCTCAGAGAACATTCAAAAGTGACGCTCAGAGAACATTCAAAAGTAACGTTCAGAGAACATTCAAAAGTGACGTTCAGAGAACGTTCAAAAGTAACGTTCAGAGAACGTTCAAAAGTGACGCTCAGAGAACATTCAAAAGTGACGCTCAGAGAACATTCAAAAGTAACGCTCAGAGAACGTTCAAAAGTGACGCTCAGAGAACATTCAAAAGTAAAAGTTGTCTGTTATGTTAGTTGAAATACATTTATCGTTTGATTTTAATATTAGTAAAAAAAAAATTAATTTTCTTGTATTTTTGTTTTTTGTCAACTATTATTTCAAGTATTATTATTAATTAATAAAATGTTTTGTAGTTTCAGTTAATCAGCAGCTGTTAGTTTTGGCACCAAATGTTCGTTTGTTGTTGTTATTGTTAAACTGTCCCATAAACGCATTTTGGTAAATTTGTGTGCAATTTTAGAAACACGCTGGAAGTGCTTGACCAATCACAACACACTGCTCCAGCCGACCAATCAGAGCACATTGTGCTTTTCAGAAGGAGGGGCTTCACAGAGACAGGAACTAAACAGAGCGTTACTGACAGACTGGGAAGAGAGGAGCTGCAACAATGGAGAATATGAGGAAATAATCAACATTCAAGCAGGAAAACCTGCTCTAGTAGAGCCAGAAACAACATGAAGGGCATGAAAGGGCCTGTTTGAAGCGGTGAGATGCAGAAAGAGTTTACAGAGAGAAATGTCGTGCGTTCCTCCATGCGTGGATCAGTTTCCTCACGCAGTCGAGCGTCTGAGGTTCACGCGGTTCCTGCTCTGGTGCTGTTCTTCTGCAGACCCTGATAAGAACACACACATCTGGACGTGACGTTAAGACCCTTCAGCCTCGGACCGGATCAGAACCGCACATGCCCAGTACAGCTTCAGATCCGTGTCATCATCTCACAGGTGCAATATCATAATCCTTCTCAAACTGGCAGTAATTAAAGGCATGCAGCTCATGTTTATTCTCTTCCTAAAGCTCCACGCGGTTAGAGTTTGAGTGTGAGCTGGCGTGTGTGTTATGAGGAAACGGCTGGAATTATTAGTCACACTGACTCAAGTGTTTGGGATTACACTGATGAAGAATATCCTGTCACGACTCGAAGATGATGATGATGTTTAGAATCAGTTTACCATACTGTAGATTATTATTATTATTATTAGTTTTACTGTTGTTGTTTTTTGCAATCAAAATCAATGTCAGAAATAGTGTTTTTGAACCACTGAGATTCTGAGAGTTATAATTATGACGTATTAAGTTGAAATTCTGACATAAAAAGACATCATTTTTACACGTCATAATTGTGTAAAAATTATGACATTTATTCATATTTATTCAAAGACAGCCATAATTATGACATACAAAGTATAAAACTCAAAATTATTTCTACTATAGTGTCATAATTATGACTGAATCTCATCATTTTGACTTTATATCTCATACTTATGATTCAGTATGTCATAATTTCTGACCTTTTGTCTCATAATTATGACTTACTATGTCATAATTTAGACTGTCATCATAACTTAAAGTTTTAATTTAAGATGTCTTAATTATGACTTTTTGTCATCATTTTGACGTTTTATGTAATAATTATGACTTATGTTGTAATTATGACTTTTTGTCATACTTTTTGTCATAATTTTGATGTTTTGTCATAATTTTGACTTACTTTTTGTAAAAAAAATGTATATCATAATTTCAAGATGCCATAATTATGTCTTTATTTCAACTTTTTTTCATAATTTCGACTTTTTATATAATAATTATGACTTTCTGTCATACTTTTTGTCATAATTTTGATGTTTTATGTCATAATTTTAAGTTACTTTTTGTCATAATTTTGACTTTTTATATCATAATTTAATATGCCATAATTATGATTCGTCTTTATTTAAAATTTTTGTCATAATTTCAACTTTTTATGTAATAATTATGACTTTTTATGTTGTAATTATGACTTTTTGTCATACTTAAGTCATAATTTTGATGTTTTGTCATAATTTTGACTTTTTGTCATAATTTTAACATGCCATAATTATGAATTTTGTCTTTATTTAAACTTTTTGTCATAATTTCGACTTTTTATGTAATAATTGACTTTTTGTCATACTTTTTGTCATAATTTTGATGTTTTATGTCATAATTTTGATTTACTTTTTGTCATAATTTCTATTTTTCATCTCAATTTTGACCTTTTGTCTCATAATTATGATTTACTATGTCATAA
>CM077185.1:39796687-39851687 GCA_039654105.1 Coreius guichenoti | reverse complement strand
TGAATGAGGTGTGTATACTGTATGTATCAGGGGCGTTTCCTCCGAGGAGGCAAGGGAGGCAGTGTCTCCTCAAAAAAAAACTGGATGAGAAAATAATCTATATTACAAAAATAAAACATCGCAAATATTACAAAATGTGACATTAAACAGGGTAAAAGTCACTGGTTTTTATAAAGTAACAGTGACCAACAGCGACACCCGCAGGTGAAGTTACAGCGCGAGACATGCCTCCTCGCCCCCATCTCATCCAAGATGTTCATGTCTTTCTTTCTTCAGTCGAAAAGAAATTAAGTTTTTTGAGGAAAACATTCCAGGATTTTTCTCCACATAATGGACTTCAATGGCAACCAACGGTTGAAGGTCCAAATCAATGCAGTTTCAGAGGAAGGGCTTCAGAGGCTCTGCACGATCCCAGACGAGGAATAGGGTCTTATCTAGACAAACCATCGGACATTTTCAACAAAAATAAACATTTATATACTTTTTAACCTCAATTGCTCATCTTGCGCTGCTCTGCGACGCACCACGGATTGCGTAATCACGTCGGAAAGGTCACGCTAGATGTAGGCAGAAGTACCGCCCCAAGCGATGCAAAGACTAATACAAACGTCCTTTACCAAAAAAAACCTCCAGCTTCAAAATCATCCGACATCGATTATTTACCTTTTTTTGCTAATAATGTTTGTATTAGTCTTTGCACGAGCGCTTTGTAAACACGGGGCGGTACTTCTGCCTACGTCTAGCGTGACCTTTCCGACGTGATTACGCAATCCGTGGCAAGATGAGCAATTGAGGTTAAAAAGTATATAAATGTTTATTTTTGTTGAAAATGGCCGATGGTTTGTCTAGATAAGACCCTATTCCTCGTCTGGGATCGTGCAGAGCCTCTGAAGCCCTTCCTCTGAAACTGCATTGATTTGGACCTTCAACCGTTGGTTGCCATTGAAGTCCATTATGTGGAGAAAAATCCTGGAATGTTTTCCTCAAAAAACTGAATTTCTTTTCGACTGAAGAAAGAAAGACATGAACATCTTGGATGAGATGGGGGTGAGGAAATTATCAGGAAATTTTCATTTTGAACTCATCCTTTAATACTGGAATCGGCCTGAATGAAAGGATGGCGTTTTTTGAGGAAAACATTCCAGGATTTTTCTCCACATAATGGACTTCAATGGCAACCAACGGTTGAAGGTCCAAATCAATGCAGTTTCAGAGGAAGGGCTTCAGAGGCTCTGCATGATCCCAGACGAGGAACAGGGTCTTATCTAGACAAACCATCTGCCATTTTCAACAAAAATAAGGGAATGGGGAAAAGTCACGTGAGAGGAGGCAATGGCTCCATCGCGCTATGATTGGATATGATCGGTTATGAGTGGATGTGATTGGTTCGTGCGATAAATTCCGCCTCTGTTTTTCATGCACTTTCTGGAATCGGCCGAATGAAAGGATGGCCTTAATGGGAATACTAATTAATAAGTAAACAACTCATATCACCTCAAAATCAAACTTGAAATGGCCTGAAAACATGACGACTGTGGGTTTTTAGTGAGCGGTCAGCTCGGGGAAATTAAAGGCACATCTTCGTGTCTGTGAGCAGTGTGTAAAACGGCTGAAAATAACTAGACTATTAAAAAGAAAAGCTGAACATTAGTTCACAAATAAAATGTGCTTAAATTGTTACCAGCTTTTATTTATTATTTTGGAATAAATGTAAAAATGCGTAAAACACTAACTTGATTAAATTTATACTTGGTTTTAATGAATAATGTAAAAATACAAAATAGAATGTATTTGGTCTCTCTTTTTTATGTAATGTTTATTTAACCACAAAACAATTAAGTGTAAGAGGGACATAAATTTACACTTGATATATAAAAAAACTGTGCCTCCTCATTTTAAAGCACCACCGCACTCCACTGGTATGTGTATATCGTGAATGAGCGGGTCTGGGCGATGCGCGGGCAGTGACTGGTCTCGTCTAAAGGCCATCAGACGCTGTTAATGCTCTGTTTGAGCGGCTCATCGCTGGGGAAGAACAGGCAAACACAACACAAAAACATCCACATCGACTTCAGCTAGAGGAGTTTCATCCACAATACACAAATCATCCTGAAGACGAACCACCGATGATAAAACTGATTATCATATTGTATTTTCTCAGTGTGCCGCGTGCGTTCTGCCATCCCTGCTGGCTAATGATGACACCAAACCGCTTCCAGAGTGGAATAAATCAGATGGATCACATTAATACTTCACAAAGACTTCCCACACTGCATTTTTGGGCCTGATGAGCAATTAGCACATCATCGTCTGCGTTAATATCACGGTGACCCTTCGTTTCCATGCTGTGATTACGCAGAGCCGCTCGCTTGGGAAGAACGAACTCATGCAAGGATATTATCCTGAACAAAAGCTATTAGAGAAAGAAGGAAACTATAAATGTGCTCTATACCGACAGAAGCAGAACATGCACAGCACAGTCATAAGTATGCCAGTCTTTTTAATCTCATAATTATGAATTATATGCCATAATTATGATTTATAGGCCATTTATAGGACATTTAAATGGCTTTTATAAACGTGCCTTACACACTAAAAACTTTTACTATGATTTACTCTAATATGATTTACACTAAAAAAATGTAGTAAATGTACAATCAGTGAAATCATTTACATACACCGTATGAACTGAGTAAATGTTAAGTAAAAAAATTAAGTAGATCTGAGTAACTGCATTTGGTACAATAACAAATAAAATTAAGTAGTAATAATTGGGGAGAAACATTTAAAAACCAATATTTATGAGTAATATTAACTTTTTATTTATTAGTAATATTAACTTTTATAGTATTAAAATTAACTTTTTTTAATTTCCTCTAAACCTTTGTAAAATACTCCACACAACCACAGGTATACATGACATTGGCCTTTATTGTCGATGAGTACAGCAATACAGCATATTTTATACTGTTTTAACATGTATACAATATTGCCTACATTTAAACTCATAACAAACATATTAGAAGTAAAAATGAAACATTTAAAAGTAATTCAGGTGTAACCGACCGGTCTGTTATCCGTTTCCACCGTATCAGCGCTGGTGCTCGTGCCTGAGATGGACGCGCGCTCTGCGGGTGGACTTTGAACTTCAGACCGCCGTCCTGCGAAAGATGACTCCATAACCTGCCAATAAACAAACAGTGCACAGTTCTGAGAACATTTTATCATCCAAATTAATTTTATTCATTATCTTTATGAATAAAGTCGTGTTTTGATCAAGGCACCAGGCTTTTAAAAGACAGATATTTAAATTTACTAAATTTACTCAATTGCTCCTGTCTGCCTCCTGTTTGTCCTTCTGACTGCTGTGCTCGCGTGTGCGCTGCTTGCTTTTGAATCTTTATTTGATATCATTCCCTGTTGTTTAAACTGCTAAATATAATTTACCCATCACCATATATTGACTAATATTGCCTACCACATTAAATCTGACACCGCTAGCTTTTAATCTAAATCACTATCACGCGTTAGCATTTCGCTAGCCTGTTAGCTTGCCATCTCTGCACTCGGGTCTCTTGTTTTCTGAGTTCATCAAACAACTGTGGTGAGTTGGATTAATCAACAAATACGGTAAGCCATGTCTTCTTCTCCTGTCATTGTCACTTGCACTGCATGTTTCATGTTTAGTATATCTTTCTCCGTTGGCGAACAGGGCTTCACATGTGATAAATGTAAGGAGATAGTCAGGCTGACGGAAAAGATTTCAGAATTAGAGACACGCATCCAGACTTTATTTGAGAGTAGTGAGAATGTAACAGCTTTAGACACTGCTTTGGATGCGAATAGCTTAGTGAACTCTGTACATTGTTCGGTTCCGGCTGTAGAGCCCGTGCAGCAGGGCAACTGGGTGACGGTGAGACGGCATAGTCGCGGATCAAAAAACCACTGTTCCGTTCCGATTAGAACATCAAACAGGTTCTCCCCACTCAGTGATGCACCCACTGAGAATCCTGTTGAAAGTGCCCTAGTTATTGGCGATTCTATTACACGGAACGTGAAAATAGAGACACCAGCCACCATAGTCACATGTTTACCGGGAGCCAGAGCGCCTGACATCAAAGCAAATTTAAAAGTGCTGGCTAATGCTAATCGTAAATTCTCTAAGATTATTATTCACGTCGGCACAAATGATGTTCGACTTCGCCAGTCGGAGATCACCAAAATTAAGCAGACTATCATCACTCAATGGCTGGTTGTCTAAGTCGTGTCCGCAAAATAACATAGGGTTCATAGACAATTGGAAAAGCTTTTGGGGCAGACCTGACCTGTTGAAAAAAGATGGTATTCATCCTTCCTGGGATGGTGCCGCTCTTCTCTCTAGTAATTTGGCACATAGTCTTAGAGCTAAACCGTGACTAACTGGGGCCCAGGTCAGGAAGCAGACGGACTGGCTTACCCGACCGCCTGCTAGCTGTCTCACGTCACAGAAGTCAGATAAATCCCAGCGCATAGAGACTCTTTCACCTAGATATTATCACATAGAGACTGTGTCTGTTCCACGAATTAGTAAATACAAAAAACCATCAAAACCATTCAACGGTAAAAATTTAATTGATGTCCAACAAATAAACAACAGATATAATACAGATGATCAAATGATAAAGCTCGGGCTGCTGAATATTAGATCCCTTTCCTCAAAAGCGCTTATTGTTAATGATATGATTACAGATCATAACCTAGATGTGCTGTGTTTGACAGAAACCTGGCTAAAACTTTACTTTACTTTACTTTACTTTACATTACTTTAAATGAGTCCACCCCCCAAGATTATTGTTATAAACACGAGCCGCGTCTGAAAGGTAAAGGGGGAGGTGTTGCTGTAATTTATAATAATATCTTCGGTATTACTCAGAAGTCTAGTTTCAAATATAATTCCTTTGAAGTTTTGGTGCTTTATGTAACGTTATGTAGTGAAATTGATAAATCCCGTTTGACATTTGTGCTGGCCGCCAGGGCACCATACAGACTTTACCAGAGAATTTGCTGATTTTCTATCAGAGTTAGTACTGGCTGCAGATAAAGTCCTAATTGTTGGTGATTTTAATATCCATGTAGACAATGAAAAAGACGCACTGGGATTGGCATTTAGAGACATTCTAAACTCTATTGGAGTAAGGCAACACGTGTCAGGACCCACTCATCGCCGTAATCATACTTTAGACCTAATACTGTCACATGGAATAAATGTTGATACCATTGAAATTCTGCAGCAGAGCGATGACATCTCAGATCATTACCTAGTATCATGTACACTTAATTTAGCAAAGGCTGCAAAGCCGTCCCCTCGCTTCAAATATGGCAGGACTATCACTGCTGCGACTAAAGATTGCTTTGTAAATAATCTTGCTCAGTTGGGGACACTTAAATTTCAACTATATTACTGATCTGCCGCATTGACACTATATGATAATTGAAATGAGCTGATGACATCACCGTTTTCACCAGAGCGGCTGTACAGCCGAATCAAATTCTGTTGCATTATTTTCCTGTTACCACTGTGAAGCTGCTTTGAAACAATTGCCATTGTAAAAAGCGCTATATAAATAAAGGTGATTTGATTTGATTTGACTGATGCCACACTCGATTCGGTGACTCACATTGCATCCCTGTATGTGGTTTTGTATTAAATAAAATAATTCAAAGCATATTAATGATTTTGTAGATAAAATAAAACACACAAACCTGAATTTCACAGAGGAAATGCACCAACTCTTCAGTCTTCAATCATACAATCGGACATTGTATGCCTGACTTACAACAGCTTCCTGTGTCATGGCGAAACATCAGACTTTGTCAGGCCGCCACGGACACGCCCTTCAGCGAAAACTCAAGATCTTCACAATTTAACATCACCAAGGCCTTAAGATTAGACTGACCAGACATGATGTTGTTCTGGTTGAATCTCAATGAGGAGTTAATCACAGTGTAAAGCATGACATTTCCTGTTGCCAGCAGGTGGCGCTATGACTGTAACTGAATATTGGCGTGTAGATGTCTTCAGGCCCGGACTCTAATAAAACATGTGAAGTTTGGGGCAGAGCGGACATTGTATGCCCGAGTTACAACAACTTCATGTTTTATGGTGAAACATCGAACTTTGTGAGGCCGCCACGGACACGCCCTTCAGCGAAAACTCAAGATCTTCACAATTTAACGTTGCAAAGGCCTTTAGATTAGACTGTGCAAATATGATGATGATCTGATTAAATCTCTAGGAGGAGTTTGTTAAAGTACAACGTCTGGAAATGGCAAAATTTGCAACAATTTTGCAAAGAAAATTCTAAATATCTCACTTCCTGTTGGTTTTCAGATTTCGTACTAGGAGACTTTTTTGTAGGTATTGGGCTGTTACATGTGTGTACCGAATTTCATACCTGTACGTGAAACGTAGCGGGAGGGGCACTTCGTTGAAATGTTGTAGGTGGCGCTATTGAGCCATTTTGCCACGCCTAATTCTGAAACTCATATCAGACGTAAATTTTCACCACTTTTGAAGCGTGTGCAAAGTTTCATGAGTTTTCGAGCATGTTTAGGCCATCAAAAATGCGATTCATTTGGGCGAAGAATAATAATAGACTGAGCAATTCCAATCCTCACACCATCGGTGCTCGGGCCCTAATAATAATAATAATAATAATAATAATAATAATAATAATAATAATAAACGGAGCAATTGCAATAGAGTCCTCACACCATCGGTGCTCGGGCCCTAATGGATATTTAACCAAGTCAAAAACAAAGGTAAGCCGGTATCTGTAATAAGTTCAATATCAGCAGACGCAAAACGCCATTAAAGGCGATAACTTTTAAAGTGCTAAAAGTTACGTAAACGATAAAAACTCTTTGTGGTTTCTCGGTTTGATCGATTTGAGCAACAATAAACGATGCAAAACATAGGCATTTTGAGTTTGTGTTGTGATTCCTACGTGGAAAATCGCTTCCTGCCCTCCATCTGCATTCCGCGCCACAGCAGTGACGTCACGGGCAAACAACCTGTTGAGTAAACTTAACTTCTTAAGTGTGTGTGTTAAAGATTAATAATGTTGATTTGAATTAAGTAATATTTTTTGTTCTTGAAACAGATCAGTTTATTTCTCCGTTCTAGAATATTTTGTATTTGTATTAAGTATATTTTTATATAAATAATTGCTTAGTCAAATACTAAATGCTTTTAGTGAAAATAACTGTAAACTGAAAATATAACTGTAAATTTTAGACAAAATTAACTGTTGGATTTTTAGTCAATTATTTTGGTATGTTCAACTCAAACAATCAAGTAAATGATATTCAGAGATTTTATTAAGTTAATAAAGTTAATTATTACTGTGATATTTAAGCCACTGAATTATTTTTTAGAGTGTAGTGTGCATCTTCAGACAAAACAAGCACTGATATATTTTAAGATATATTTTATCTTAAGATATTATATTTTAAAATATATTTTAAGATATGTCAGTACAAGTTGCTTTCAGTTAAAACAGCTCAGACAGGCATTTTAGTCTGGACTGCTAAATCTGGTTTGTGAATCTGGGCAAATATGTCATCATTTTGGCTTAGTATCTCATGATTATGACTTATTGCTCATAAGTTTTACTTTTTAATCAAGTATGTCTTAATACTCACACTGTAAAAAAAATGTTATGTGCTATTTACTTAAAAAAAATGATGGTAACAATATTACACATAATATTTCTGAGTAGTTTTTAAGGCTTGATTTCTTTAATGCAATCTACCTGAATAAATCATGTCAAATGATTTAGTTTATGAAACAATTAATTTAATATTTTTAGTGAAATGTGCTTTTTTTATTTTACGTTTAAGTTAAAATGGCTGTGGATTAGAGTGAATAGAAATGACTTGTTTATTTTTGATTTTGAGTCATGATGTGCAATTAATAGAGCGTACGCAGCACAAGTAGAAACACACGTGTTCCTGCACTGGCTTTAGCACAGTTACATGCTTCATAATATGAGTATACACGCAGTTATCCACAACCTAACCATAAGCTCTACTCTTCTGCACAATGATAACGGTCAAAACTTCAACATAACAGAAACTCTTTCAAAAGTCAAACATAACTGATTATTAAACATGAACAGATGTTTCCCTTCACTCAAAAACACATAAAATAACACTTCATTTCAATATTAACTCTCCATTTCCAGCCATATGCAAAGCATGCTGGGAACTAACAATGGTGTCTCTAAATAAAAACTGCATAATTGAACAAATTCTCTTAAAACAAATAAGTAGTCTTGCTTAAGTTTCCTTTAAAAAATGTGGAAACTGTATCTCTTGGTTTTATTAGTGAAATGTTCTCAATATTTTCTATACAACACTGAACCACAATTTTCTTAAGAAAATATACGTACTATTTTTCATTATCACCTTATTTTTTTGTGTGAAAATTACAAGACCCATGATTCATTTTTTACAGTGCATAATTTTGACTTTTTAAAAAAATCATAATTATGGCTTAGTATGTCATAATTGTGACTTTTTGTCTCATAATTGTGACTTTTTATGTCATAATTGTGACTTAGTATCTTGTAACTTTTACTTTTCATCACAATTATGGCTTAGTATGTCATAATTTTGACTTTTTGTCTCAACGTTGCCTTTTTATGTCATAACTATGACTTTTTATCTCATAATTTTGACTTTGTCATAGTTGATTTGTTATCATTTCTATTTTTAATGTCATAATTTTGACTTTTTATCATAATTATGGCTTAGTATGTCAATTTTGACTTTTTATCTCATAATTTTGACTGTCATAATTGACATGTTATAATTTCGATTTTTAATGTCATAATTTTGACTTTTTGTCTCATAAGTGTGACTTTTTATGTCATAATTGTGACTTAGTATCTCGTAATTTTTACTTTTCATCATAATTATGGCTTAGTATGTCATAATTTCAACTTTTTGTCTCAACGTTGCCTTTTTATGTCATAATTTTGACTTTTTATCATAATTATGGCTGTCATAACTATGACTTTTTATCTCATAATTTTGACTTTGTCATAGTTGATTTGTTATCATTTCTATTTTTAATGTCATAATTTTGACTTTTTATCATAATTATGGCTTAGTATGTCAATTTTGACTTTTTATCTCATAATTTTGACTCATAATTGACGTTATAATTTCGATTTTTAATGTCATAATTTTGACTTTTTGTCTCATAATTGTGACTTTTTATGTCATAATTGTGACTTAGTATCTCGTAATTTTTACTTTTCATCATAATTATGGCTGTCATAACTGACTTTTTATCTCATAATTTTGACTGTCATAATTGATGTTATAATTTAGATTTTTAATGTCATAATTTTGACTTTTTATCATAATTATGATTTAGTATGTCATAATTTCGACCCTTTATGTAATAATTTTGACTTTTTATTTAATTATGATTTATCATAAATTTCTCATAATCATAAATTTGACTTTATCTCATAATTTTGACTTTTTATGTCAAATTTTTGACTGTCATAATTTTGACTTTTACCATAATTTTAATTTTTATGTCATAATTATGTCTTAGTATGTCATAAGTTTGACTTTTTATCTCATAATTTTGACTTTTTATGTCAAATTTTTGACTTACTATATCATAATTTCTTCAGTGTGAGCTGGGCTTCATACATCGCTACTCTACTGACAATAGATATTGGACCTTTTGCCTACGAATCTTCGCTAATATGTCCATAAGATCCATATGCAAGCCCACCAATCATGTCTGCATTGAGAAAATACAAATGTAATTGTGCTCATTCCCTGTGTAATCACATGAAGTGCTGTGCTTCTCCAGTCCAGGGATCTTGTGTTTCCGGAGACCTTCCCCTCTGGCAGCTGCGCTGGGATAAACAGGCACGCGTCGGCGAGCATCATTCAGTCGGCTGCTCACATCGGATGATTAAAACCTTCCCCATGTGATCGCTGTGGCCTTGCTCCTGTGCTGCACCTGATGAACACATCAATACATGCAGCGTGTTGATCTCGTGGAGGGAACAGGACCGGAAGGACACGCGAGTGGGGAACGTGGACGTAATGGAAGGCTTATGAAAACAATCACGATGCTATCATTTATTCAGTTATTGAAGTAGTGATGTGTGTATACAGTAGAGCAGAGATTTGTGTTCAGAGGAAGTCACGTCATGTCAATAAATCGAGGCTTCTTTACGTCATAACTGTTTCGTAATGTCAATGTTTCGCCACTGATCTCTGTGAACTCATGAACCAGTGTCTGTATGGTTGATCTCAGGTCAATTTTAGACATTTGTAGATATTTAATGACACATTTGTATAATAAAAAGTTTGTCTGAGCTGCGTTCTGTAATAACCACTTACACCCTGAAGGCATTATTTAATGATTTCACATCTAAGTGGCATACCTTAAAAGTAATGGCTTTTAACTCTACAAAAAAACAAGATATATACAAGTGCATGGTCTCATTTGATAAAAAAAAAACCTTTCAAATTTTGAAAAAAAAAAAATATTTTGATCATGTTTGGAAGTTCTTATGTTACATCACAGCTGAGAAAACCTCAGAAAAAGTGATGCAATTTATTGATTTATTTTGTTATTGATGATTGACATGATGACTATTAGAAAGTATGTATGGAAGCTCATAAAATCAAGTTTGGACTTGTGCACAATCATGTCAACTACATCTGAGCCAAATTTTGTGTTGATATCTCAAAGCAATCAAAAGTTATGGCATTTGGAACCAAGGTAGCCTTTTTATCAAAAGTCCAAAAAAATCCTCTCCAAACAAGAGATCTGAGTGTTTTACTGAACATAAGAACTACTTGCATGTGTAAACGCCTCAATAAAGCATAAAAACATTTATAATTACATATAATAAGTAAAAAGTAATAAGATCCTGGTCGATGCTCTCCTACACTCTAAAAAATAATTCAGTGGCTTAAATATCACAGTAATAATTAACTTTATTAACTTAATAAAATCTCTGAATATCATTTACTTGATTGTTTGAGTTGAACATACCAAAATAATTGACTGAAAATCCAACAGTTAATTTTGTCTAAAATTTACAATTTAAAGAATTTAGTATTTGACTAACCAATTATTTATTTAAAATATACTTAATATATTTGTGAAATTTCTATCAAAATATTCTAGAATGGAGAAATAAACTGATCTGTTTCAAGAACAAAAAATATTACTTAATTCAAATCAACATTATTAATCTTTAATCATATTATGTTGTGTTTGGGCTTGTTTGAATTGGGGGTATTCCAGAAAGCAGGTTATGTGACATACCCGGGTATGTTTAAGATTAAGTAAGCGGATAACCTCAACTTTCGGTTCCACAAACGCAGGTAACTTTCAGGGTATGTAAGTAGCCATAGCAACTCACTCTCTGAACATAACCTGCTCCGGAGCAGGAAGTAGAATGGCACGCTATTTCTTAGCATCTGTTTCCATGGTGAATCATCGATTCGTCGCTCTGTTGAGAATGTCTTGTGTGTTAACTGGGAACATACTCTGGGATGTCTGAACTTACTCCCGGACTCGTTTTTGGAACCAGCATACCTTGAGAAAGCAAGGTTTGGGTTAATCAACTGAGAGTTCAAGGTATATGTGACGATAAGTTAACCTTGCTTTCTGGAACACCCCCCTGCTCTAAATAAAGATGTGTGATTTATTATGGTTTACTTTCACACAAATACTTGGTATAGTTTAATCTCAAACTGAAACAAATATGATTTTTGTATTCTGCTAGTTGAGACCTTTTCAACAAGAGCCTCTGAAGCCCTTCCTCTGAAACTGCATTGATTTGGACCTTCAACCGTTGGTTCCCATTGAAGTCCATTATGTGGAGAAAAATCCTGGAATGTTTTCCTCAAAAAACTTAATGTCTTTTCGACTGAAGAAAGAAAGACATGAACATCTTGGATGAGATGGGGGTGAGGAAATTATCAGGAAATTTTCATTTTGAAGTGAACTACTCCTTTAAGTGTAATTTTACACGGACTCTTTCTATAGTTACATAGTAACACAAGTAGTTATAAGTGAGTTTTGAATCCTTCATTCAACCGATTCATTTAAAACACTGATTTATTCAGGACTGATAGATTTGACTGTCTTTTTAAGTGAGCCAATGAATCATTCACTCAAATGATTTGTTCAAAATGTGTGTTTAAATTGAATCTTTACAACAGTAATCTTGCTCGTTTGATGGTTTTTAATTGATTATTAGACCGATGGCGTTTGGTGCAACTGACGGCAAACCTGGTAAGACTCTAGATTTCTTTCTAATATACAGGGAAAACTTTTATTGAAGAATATCTTAAATATGGGTTATAACGCAAAAATCATACTGACTACTGTGATTATACATTTAAAATGTGTAGACGGCTCTTGGTAGACATATGCAGCCACATTCATATGATAATTATGTTTTTAGCAGACTCTTTCTTACTCAAGAAAACCAAAAAGCTTTTATTTCTAATCTAATCCTCAATAAGATGACATTAAATCCACATTAAATCTCGTTTTCCTATGGAATATCGCAGTGTTTATTTATTGCGCATCATTATAGCTTTAAATTCATGATCCTGGCAGTCTTGAATTAGAATAACTTTATCTCTTCTCTGATGACGAGGGCCTACATTTGTTCTTGTTTGAGAAGCGTTTCACTCGATATACGGAACAATCGAGAAGAAAAGAGCAACAAGTCATGGACAGCAGACTCTTTTTGACGGCCAGTGAGCCATTGAGTGAGTGAAATTGCATTAGGGACATTATCCAGCTGATTGAACCCTTGAGCAATCGCACACTAACATACTGTATTTTCTCATGGGTATAGAAAACACCATCCCATGAGGCTTTGCTGCAACTGCTATTGACAGCTGCATAATGAACAGAATTCACTGTTAAAACACACATGGCTGCATGGTAGAAATGTGTATCGTTTATACTACAGTATGTGTATTTATGTGGCTATCAGTGTGAAAGGACATTACATTACTTATAATTGAGAGTGAAGAAAAAACATGAAGTAATTTTGTTAGTCATAATGTAGTTTGGGTTAAACATCACAATGTTTTTGCATTAATCTTGATCTGATGGTGTTCTTCTCACTATTTTCTAATATTAATTCGTACATATACATATAAAGGGTTCTATAAAATTTGTTACATTTATATAGCACTTTTCTAGGCACTCAAAGCGCTTTACATGGAAGGGGGAATCTCCTCAACCACCACCAATGTGCAGCACCACCTGGATGATGTGACGGCAGCCATATTGCGCCAGAACACCCACCACACACCAGCTGATTGGTGGAGAGGAGATAGCGTGATGAAGCTAATAAGTATATATATATAGGGATGATTAGGAGGCCATGATGGACAGAGGCCAATGAGCAAATTTGGCCAGGATGCCAGGGTTACACCTCTACTGTTTATCGAAGGACATCCTAGGATTTTTAATGACCACAGAGTCAGGACCTTGGTTTAACATCTCATCCGAAGGACGGAAAGTGTTCTTTAAAGTTGAGTTGAGAACCCTAGAGTTCTATATAGAACCTTTTTGGCGTAAAGTGTTCTTTAAAATTGAGTCGAGAACCCTAGAGTTCTATATAGAACCTTTTTGCCGTAAAGCGTTCTTTAAAATCGAGTCGAGAACCCTAGAATTCTATACAGAACCTTTTTGCCGTAAAGCGTTCTTTAAAATCGAGTCGAAAACCCTTGAGTTCTATACAGAACCTTTTTGGCGTAAAGCGTTCTTTAAAATCGAGTCGAGAACCCTAGAGTTCTATATAGAACCTTTTTGGCGTAAAGCGTTCTTTAAAATCGAGTCGAGAACCCTAGAGTTCTATATAGAACCTTTTTGCCGTAAAGCGTTCTTTAAAATCGAGTCGAGAACCCTAGAGTTCTATATAGAACCTTTTTGGCGTAAAGTGTTCTTTAAAATCGAGTCGAGAACCCTAGAGTTCTATACAGAACCTTTTTGGCGTAAAGCGTTCTTTAAAAATGAGTCGAGAACCCTAGAGTTCTATATAGAACCTTTGTGGCATAAAGTGTTCTTTAAAATCGAGTCGAGAACCCTAGAGTTCTATATAGAACCTTTTTGGCGTAAAGCGTTCTTTAAAATCGAGTCGAGAACCCTAGAGTTCTATATAGAACCTTTGTGGCATAAAGTGTTCTTTAAAATCGAGTCGAGAACCCTAGAGTTTTATACAGAACCTTTTTGGCGTAAAGCGTTCTTTAAAATCGAGTCGAGGACCCTAGAGTTCTATACAGAACCTTTTTGGCGTAAAGCGTTCTTTAAAAATGAGTCGAGAACCCTAGAGTTCTATATAGAACCTTTTTGGCGTAAAGTGTTCTTTAAAATCGAGTCGAGAACCCTAGAGTTCTATATAGAACCTTTTTGGCGTAAAGCGTTCTTTAAAATCGAGTCGAGAACCCTAGAGTTCTATATAGAACCTTTGTGGCATAAAGTGTTCTTTAAAATCGAGTCGAGAACCCTAGAGTTCTATATAGAACCTTTGTGGCATAAAGTGTTCTTTAAAATCGAGTCGAGAACCCTAGAGTTCTATACAGAACCTTTTTGGCGTAAAGCGTTCTTTAAAATCGAGTCGAGGACCCTAGAGTTCTATACAGAACCTTTTTGGCGTAAAGCGTTCTTTAAAAATGAGTCGAGAACCCTAGAGTTCTATACAGAACCGTTTTGGCGTAAAGCGTTCTTTAAAATCGAGTCGAGGACCCTAGAGTTCTATATAGAACCTTTTTGCCGTAACGCGTTCTTTAAAATCGAGTCGAGAACCCTAGAGTTCTATATAGAACCTTTTTGGCGTAACGCGTTCTTTAAAATCGAGTCGCGAACCCTAGAGTTCTATATAGAACCTTTTTGGCGTAAAGCGTTATTTAAAATCGAGTCGAGAACCCTAGAGTTCTATATAGAACCTTTTTGGCGTAAAGCGTTCTTTAAAATCGAGTCGAGAACCCTAGAGTTCTATATAGAACCTTTTTGGCATAAAGTGTTCTTTAAAATATATAGAACCTCACTGTGTAGGAAATAATCACAGTAAATCTGCATAAGTTTGTTGGAGTATGTGGACAGGAACACAGCGCTGCATGGGAACTGAAGTCTGCCGTCAGTGTTCAGAGAAGCAGCAGTGCAACACGCCGCACCTGCGGCAAACTGACACACGACTGAACTCAACACCTGCTTCACTGTCAGCCTAATGCACACGATCTTCAGACTCACCATGGAGATAATAAGGCTGTTTTCATGCTTTGATTCCTCTTGTCCAGCTCTCTGACTGTCCCAGAACACACAGGTCAGGCCTGTTTTCATTACAATATGGGAAGCGTGATGTTAAAATGAATTGTAGCGTTTTATGAATGGATAGAATCAGTCAGAGGTTCTTAAGTTTCTTTGATGGCTTAAATTAGTGGATGAATTCAGAGACGAAACTTCTCATCTAACAGGGAACATTCTCAGAAGTTCACGTTATGAACAAACGTGTTTCCAGTAACATAAATGCACTGCAAAAAATGTTTTTCTTGCTCAGTCTTGTTATCCAGTACAAATATATTTTTACTTATACATTCACTTGAAATAAAAAATGACTTAATATATTGAAAAACTGTATCAAAATGAAGTGAGTTTAAAACTCTCTCTGAGAAATTGTCTCTAAATTGACCCCCTTTAAAGATATTAAAGCTAAAACAAAAAAAGTCTGATTAGTACTCACCCCTTTGTTTTATTCATCCATTACATCTGTTTGTAGTTTTTCTGTTCTGTCAGTACAGGGAATTACAGTAAATACTCTTGATAATGGACACCCTACAATTTAATATTTATATTTTCTGCGGCGTTGTTAGACCCCTCATGTAAACTGACCTGAAAACTGTATGACGCACATGAACCTTCAAACCCAATTAGAAATAACTACATTCAATCACTGGTGAAAACCTTTAACCATCACCGAGTGTATTATGTAAGATGCATTATATAAGCAACATGCAGCATTAGAATTCTGTCCAGTGCAAAACCACTGGATTTACTGCGTCCCTGCCCGCATGTGCTGAAGTTAAAAGCCATGATAGAATATTCATAAATATACTGTGTATAAAGGCACGTCCCTGCTGTGTGCTGATCCGCTCTGCAGTGCAGTAATGCCTCATATATGAGTGTGTGTTACACGCCAGTGGCGGCAGCAATGCAAATCTGACTCATACATACAATTACAGACACTCATGCTGGTTTTCTGTCTTTATTTATTACATTACATTTACATGTACATTTAATCATTTAGCAGACACTTTTATCCAAAGCAACAAATGAGAACAATAGAAGCAATCAAACCATCCTTGCTGCAGATTCTGGATCAGCTGCAGAGGTTTGACAGTGATGCTGGAAGGAGAGAGCATTACAATAGTCCAGTCTGGATAGAACAAGAGCTTGGACAAGGAGTCGTGTAGCTCCGATAGGAAGGGCCTGATCCTCCTAATGTTGAATAAGGCAAATCTGCAGGACCGGGCAGTTCTAGCAATGTGGTCTGTGAAGTTTAAGGTTCCTGACTGTCCTGGAAGGAGTTATGGATGATGAATCTAGCTGAATGGAGAAGTTGTGAAGAAGTATTGGGTTGAGTTCTGTCATCGCAAGGTTGAGTTGAAGGTGGTGGTCCTAGTGAAGACATGTAGATGGAGAAGAGAAGAGGTCCCAGCACTGAGCCCTGAGCCACTCCAGTAGCTCTAGATGATTGCAGTGATAGGAGAAACCATGTTTCTGAATGACAGATCTAGTGATGAGATGTAGATGGAGAAGAGAAGCGGTCCCAGCACTGAGCCCTGAGACACTCCAGTAGCTCTAGATGATAGCAGTGATAGGAGAAACCATGTTTCTGAATGACAGATCTAGTGATGATATGTAGATGGAGAAGAGAAGTGGTCCCAGCACTGAGCCCTGAGGCACTCCAGTAGCTCTAGATGATAGCAGTGATAGGATAAACCATGTTTCTGAATAACAGATCCTAGTGATGAGATGTAGATGGAGAAGAGAAGCAGTCCCAGCACCGGGCCCTGAGGCACTCCAGTAGCTAGATGTTGTGACTTAGACACCTCATCTCTTCACGACACCCTGAAGGACCTACTGAGAGGTAAGACTTGAATCAAACATCCATAAAAATCCACACCACACTACTGTAAATGAACAAATTCTGCACCTGATTGGTTGTCGCTCACAGGCTCCTTATGGTGATTAATTCACAATGGCTGCATAATCACCTACTAGAAATCATTTCAAAACACTTTAAATTAAACACAAGGGCATTAACTCGCATTTGCCAAAGTTAATATCAGGGTTATGCAAAATATGTAAACCCTGTTTATCTGTTTATCATTCGTTCTGTCTGTAAGGCCTATAAATATTCCAACTAAAAAGACAACATTCAAAATAGCTACTTTTCTTGTTAAAAATGCCAATATCTTTGAATCTACTTCCTTACTTTGAAATGGCAATTCTGTATCCTGTTTGTTACCTCAGTTAAAATTGTATTTAATTTAAATTGTGTTGTATCAATGAAAATTTAATTAACTTGATTTATTCTGATTACAGTATCTAAGGAAAATAAACTGAAAAAAGTGTTGTAAATGACATACTTGTGCTTTTCTACTTTTTTCAAAATTTCACATTTAATTCAATGTGTTACTTGCCATTTCTTTGTAATTATTTGTGAAATTTACTAGCAATTTTTGAGCGAAAATTGTAGAGGGGGAAATAACTGGTAATATAAAAATAATGCAATTAATGAGGATTTTATTTAATTTTTATAAACTCTTGATAGGACTGCAGATGGTGTGTAATTGTTGCGATTTGCATGCAGTCAATCTATAAACAAGCCATAAAGTGTTGAACATCTTCAAAACAGCACATGAGGAACTAGAGGAATGTTGTTTTATGATTTTCGTGAACCGAGAACATCAATTAATAGCTACTGGATGAATATGCATATATTTATTTTTACACGCCTCTCCATTCCGCCAGATTATTGTGTCACTCTGTCCGGTGTGTAATCATATTCGGGTGGTATTATTCAATAGAAAAACCTCATCGCCGCTCTCTGACAGCTTCTCTATTAATAAAATGTCAGAATCGTTCATTCTAATGGATCGGCGCTGAGCTGCCTTCAGTCTCCGATCTGTCGCTCAGGTGGTAATATAAGAGCTGTTTTCCATATAAAAGACCCCATCTCACTACTGCTCCTTCCTCAGAACAGATGGGGAATAAGCAGACGGGGTCTTGTGTGTGTTTACAGAACTTTAGTACCCATCGGAGAAAGCTTTCGCACACAACTTATGTATTGCTTTGTTTCTCTGAGCGCTGTATGTAGATTAGGCCGCTAATGTAGACCAACTGCACCCTCCATCTGTTGAGCAGGAAAACAGATTCAGTGTGAGGATAGTAAAAGAAAAAGAGCAGTAAACAGTGATATCCCAAGCCTCAAATGCACATTTAAAACGTCTTCCCAAAATGTTCCTAAAGGGATCTGATATCTGTTCAGTGGGTGGTAAAACTCGCTGCTCGTAGTTTGGGGTGATCATTTATACTGAAAAGTTCGAAGTTATAAATAAAAGATTATTGCTGCACGTTTCACAGTTTACTTGCACAGTTACTTGCCGTTTCTTTGTAATCAATTATGTAGTTTACAAGCAGTTTCTGAGTGAAAATGGTTTCAAAGTAAATCCCACACCAAATTTTTTGACAGTGTATTTTACTTTAATTTATAAGCTGTAGCATTTATAAATGATCAAGACGAGCAGATAAACACATCTACACTTTAAATAATGCAAGAGAGGAGGAATAATCAGGAATGTCAAGGGAAGTAACTGGCAATATAAAAATCATGGAAATAATTCTGATTTATTTTATAAGCATGTTTGTTTCACTGAAAAAAAATTGGTGCAGAAGCAATTTTCGCTCAGAAATTACTAGTAAATTTCACAATTACATAAGTAACATTGAATTAAGGCCTTTTTTGTTCTGAATGGGTAAAGAAGTTTGAAATACGTGAGCAGCGATATACTGTTAGCGAACATCCGATGTCGCCCACTCTTTAGATGAATATGTAAATATGTGCTGTGCGCTTTCCCTTCAATAACAAAATAAACACACAACAAAAATGAGAAAACAGCAAGCATTTTAATAACGCATAAGGAAAGCATCTGATCATAGCATCGTGGATATGTTTACACAAGTCACATCATGTTTATTTATATAGCGCTTTATTCAATAGATTGCTTAAAAAACAAGCAGTTTTACCGTATTAAACGTGAAAAACAGTGTCAGTGTCTCGTTTCATCAGAAGTACCACTTCATTTCTACTATAAAGCAGCTCTCCAGTGTGTTCATGTTTTCACTCACGGGCGTCTGATCTCCACGGACTCGACAGGAGAAATGAACTGGAAAAGATTTCCACGTGAAAGAAGGCGGAGCCTCAGAGCCACACCCACCTATTACGTAATCGCCATGGACCAATCCCAGACAGCGACATAGTGTCGGCCCAAATCCAGGCCACATCTGGTACATGTGGATTCATCTTGAATTTTATTGGAAATGTTTGGTCACCATTATGGTGATCAGTGTTTGCTTTAGTTGGGCAGTACCAGGTGTGGGCCAGACTGCGCCATTGACCAACACAAACCTGCTCTAAAGTCAATAGCGCAGTATTTTTTGTGTTATTTAAAGGGTGTGTTAGTAATATGAGCCTATAGGCGGTGCACAACGCGCGTACACTCTGCTTATTACACACACAGGGATGCGCAGCAGCACACACACGCCAAATATTAAAAAAAAAGGATTCCTCTCTGGAGAAGCGTTCAGTCTCTCCTCATGTAAATAGTGAATCCGCTCATGGTGCGAGCACAACTGGCTTTTAAAGGGAAAAGGAGATGAGACTCTGATTGGTTTATTGCACGTTACGCCCAAAACACACCCATGACTCATTAAGAGACGAGGCACAACCCTTTTGGACCACGCGTCTGGTGCGCAGACCGTTTTTTTTTCCGTCGTTAAACTAGCAAAAGTGGATTCGGACACGCCCTAAGAGCACCTGCGCCGTGAGCTCAGATCAGTAAAATAGGGCCCAAGATATCGCTTGTTTCTGCTTCTTCTTCTCTGTGTTTTGATCAGGAGATTCTGTACTCTTTCAGAAGATGTGTAATAGCGTCCCCTACCGTATAACAGTGAGAACAAGCCGGAAATTTCTGTCAAGGGCAGGGAAAGAGTTTTTTTTATCTTGGTTATGTGAATGATAAGAGAACATTCTATTTTATCATTCTTTAAACACGTTACTTTTGAATGTTACATTCTGAAACAAGTTGTAACATTTAATAATGTTAGACTAACATAAAAAACAATGCATAAATAAATGTTTGAGAACATTATTAAAGACCAGATAACTTTGAAAGAACGTTCTATTAACGTTACTGGAAGAACGTTTGTTCATAACGTTGAGAGAACCTTGACAGAGCGTTCCCTGTTCGCTGGTGATGCAGAAATCACTGCATCTCAAACTGTGTCATTTTCTGAATTCCTGTCCATCAAAGTTTCTTCAGACAATGGCCATTTGTATTCAATCCAGTTCATTGTATGTGATTATTGTGATTTACAGTCAAGCTATAAACATGTGTGAACATCTCCAAAACTGCACACGAAGAGCATCTTCACTGTAAATAATTCAAGAGAGGAGCCAACAACATATGGGCCTATAATGTTTTATCTATAAACGAGAAAATATTTTTTTAATATCATATATCACCTGTTTTATGTAAGAATAAAAAAGTGAAAATATCAACCAATGCATCAAGACAGATGCTCTTGAAAACAAACCTTAGCATCTAATTCAGGAAAATGTATCTTGATTTTACTGAAAAATAAGATTGAAGATAATTCTGGACAATAGGATTTGTTGCATGCTTTCTAAAGCTAAAACGAATACTAAGCAAACATGACCTTATCTCATGCATGAGTCCATATGAATTCAGGTGTGTGTAAAGCATGCTTGATGCAGATCTCGGCCGGCGGGGATGAGATGCAGAGAGACGACACACACACGCGCGGCGCTGGAGCCGGAAATCCTCGCGGCTGCCAGCCATGTTAGAGGCTTAGAGACGAGATCCCATGGTGAAATTTGAAAACCAAATCAATTTGCATGGAGGCTAAATTTCATCAGTCAGTAAAATATTCAAATCCTCCAGAAAAATGTGGATCACGAGGACGATTCAGAACTCATTCCTGTACTTTCTGTTCAACTTCACGAGAAAGCGACACACAGACGTCACGTGACGAACCTGATAGATCTCGATGAAGAAAGAGGCACGGAACAGAGAATGATGATACATGGAGAATCAGATGATGAATATCGGCTGTCTTGAGTCATTACGATCTTCATCACTGATGGGAAGAGCCTCTTTTTAGGGTTGCTAGGGAGGTCTGGATGGTTGCTAGGTGGCTGCTTACTAGCTCAAGCCAAAAGAGCCTTCAAATGTGTGAAGACCAGGATATTTTTTATTTCTGTTCAAGTTGCAATTGTGGCAAATTATGCAACGTAAGAGTAAAAAATTATTTACTCTGTACTGTATTGTATTGTGCCCTTTTGAATGTTTAATTTAAAATAAAACATTCACTGTCCATCGTGCATGTGTGTGTTCATGTTCATGTCTGTCACATGATGAGTGCCACTCTTTAGCCTGACCATCGGCTTCTTTCACTTCAGAGGAACCTGTTATTATACAGATGCTTCAGAGTGTGTGTGTGTGTGTGTGTGTGAGTGAGTGAGTGTGTGTGTGTGTGTGTGTGTGTGTGTGTGTGCTTGTTTATGTGATTTATGAGGACACAAATTTGTATAATGACATGGGTATTACACTGGTATTACAACGTAAACGTGGTTTATGAGGACATTTCCTGTGTCCTCGTAATAAAAATAGCTTAAAAAACATACTAAACAATGTTTTATTAAAAATTTAAAAATGCAGAATGTTTTCTGTGATGGGTAGGTTTAGGGGTAGGGGTAGTGTGTGTGTGTATGTGTGTGTGTGTGTGTGTGTGAGAGTGAGTGTGTGATGGGTAGGTTTAGGGGTAGGGGTAGTGTGTGTGTGTGTGTGTGTGTGTGTGTGTGATGGGTAGGTTTAGGGGTAGGGGTAGTGTGTGTGTGTGTGTGTGTGTGTGTGTGATGGGTAGGTTTAGGGGTAGGGGTAGTGTGTGTGTGTGTGTGTGTGTGTGTGTGTGAGAGTGAGTGTGTGATGGGCAGGTTTAGGGGTAGGGGTAGTGTGTGTGTGTGTGTGTGTGATGGGTAGGTTTAGGGGTAGGGGTAGTGTGTGTGTGTGTGTGTGTGTGTGTGTGTGATGGGTAGGTTTAGGGGTAGGGGTAGTGTGTGTGTGTGTGAGAGTGAGTGTGTGATGGGTAGGTTTAGGGGTAGGGGTAGTGTGTGTGTGTGTGTGTGTGTGATGGGTAGGTTTAGGGGTAGGGGTAGTGTGTGAGAGAGTGTGTGTGTGTGTGTGTGTGTAGTGGACATGTGTGACGGATGTGTTTGCATACGTATGTATCAGATCAGAGTATCATAAATGCCAGAAGTTCTTTTGACACACACAACTGCTGATGAGTTTTCCGTGCGCAAACACGCATATACTCCAGTGTAACTCTCCTCGTAGACTCTATGGTATATCAAGCACAAGGCCAGTGTCCGTCTGCTGAATGACAGACATTCAGTTTGAGTTGTAGAGTCTCGTCTCATTCCTCGTTTATTTGTGAAGCTTGTATGATTCTTGTCTTTATGATGTTTCCAGCAGTCGTTCCTCCATGGATTCACTCTGAATAAACTCTTTCTGTGTCCATCTCTCCTTCCAAACATGAACAGCCCTGCATGAAAGGATATGTTTTATAGTTCTTGGAATAATTCTTTGAGTAGATGGCATGCATGAATAATGTGAGCTGTGAAGAACTGAGTGTGTTTATAGTGAAGGTTACAGTTTAAAATAGTCTCAGTGAAACTCATTCAGCTGATGAGAGATCAGATAGGCTCGTGGCGATATGTGATCCTGTTCATCGAATCATAATCCGGTGATTTCACCTGGGTTTATTTGTGATTGTTCACTATGCAGTTACAAAGTATTTTGCATACATTTTGTGATGAAGAACAGCGATGGATCTTTCCAGAATGTTCCTCATGAATGTTTCACATGGATGGCAGGACCCAAGGTTTCCCAGCAGAACATTGCCCAAAGCATCACACTGCCTCTGCCGGCTTGCCTTCTTCCCATAGTGCATCCTGCTGCCATGTGTTCCCCAGGTAAGCCACGCACACGCACCCGGCCATCCACGTGATGTAAAAGAAAACGTGATTCATCAGACCAGGCCACCTTCTTCCATTGCTCCGTGGTCCAGTTCTGATGCTCACGTGCCACTGTTGGTGCTTTCGGCGGTGGACAGGGGTCAGCATGGGCACCCTGACTGGTCTGCGGCTATGCCGCCCCATACACAACAAACTGCGATGCACTGTGTATTCTGACACCTTTCTATCAGAACCAGCATTAACTTCTTGAGCAATTTGAGCTCCAGTAGCTCGTCTGTTTGATCGGACCACACGGGCCAGCCTTCGCTCCCCACGTGCATCAATGAGCCTTGGCCGCCCATGACCCTGTCGCCGGTTCTCCACTGTTCCTTCCTTGGAGCACTTTTGATAGATACTGACCACTGCAGACCGGGAACACCCCACAAGAGCTGCAGTTTTGGAGATGCTCTGACCCAGTCGTTCTTACTAAATTATAAAACTGATAAAATAAATAAATTCTGGGGAATTATATTAATACACATACATAAAATAAATAAATATTTCTGAATGACAGAAAAAGATGGTGCATAATGCTGTAATTATGACATCTATCAGCAGCTAAAACAAACAGCTGAACTTTGACCTCTTGGATGACTTCATGCCCTTGGTAGTGTGCACTGATGGGAAGTAGTAGCCTGGGATTGATCCAAGATGGCCGCCGAGTCCACCGGCTTCCCTTCTAAAGACTGTGTGAGTAACCAGTTGAGAAGTTTCTGAAACTTAAGCTTTAATTTGCTGCTGAAGAGGTTTGTTCTGTAAGCTTCAGTGTGTGTGTGTGTGTGAGTATGAGTGTGAGTGCGTGTGTGTGTGTGTGTTCAGAGTCCTGGGGCCTGTTTCAGAAAGGAGGTTAAGTGGAAACTCTGAGTATGTTAACCCTGAAGTGAGGGAAACTCTGGGTTTTCTGTTTCAGAATGGGAGGTATGTCAAACCTGAGAAAGCAGGGTAAGTCAATCCAGTTTCTGAAAGAGAGGTAACTTATACTCAGAGTCCGTTACCATAGTAACTTACTGTGAACCTAACCTGGTCGGGAGCAGGTTTTCTTCGGTAAACCCAGAGTTTCTTTCGGTCTCCTCTCCCTTTTTAAAGCGTCAGCTGTGTTTAAATACTTCATTCGTTCATTCACGCTGCACACATGCTTTTCTTACTGAGTATGTGTGTCTTATTTCAAGTACAAATATCTAAAAGTTAATTAAATCTAAATCTAAAATCTAAACTAAGCACATTTTACTTAAAACAAATTATCTGCCACTTGGCTAAGAAAAAGAATCCTAATGCAAACAGAAACAAGATTATTTTTCTTACCCCATCTGGCAGATAATTAGCAAAATAAGAAAAATTCACTTAAATTAGTTACTTAAGAATCTTTACATATTTTGACTAAGAAAAGTAAGAAAAGCATTCTTTGCAGTGCAGGAACATTCATTCATTGCTCATATTTCATCATGAGGACACCGGCAAAGTGACAAATGGTATGTCCTTTTATACAGGATCCTGACGTTCACTTGATAAACCTCTGGAAGTAACCTAATGATTAGGATTTCCAGTGGTTGATGCACTGATGACAGGTATATTCCCATCATCACACTTTCCAAAAACGGATTACTGTAAGGAATGGAAGGATGCCAAATGGTAGTCTGAGATATATGCCATAACCACAGCTGTTAAATAAACACATTATTCACAGTTTATATGGTCATCTTTATTTCCTACAAATACTTTTTCCTGTTGGATGTTAATACTCTTCCTCATCTCCTCTTCATCTGTGAGTGGTGCTGGTGTTTGGCTGGCCTGAGTAGAAGTCAAATGCTAATTTCATTACCATAATTCAGAAATGTAACAGGTTGGATCAGAAAACATTTAATTATGTGAAAAGAGCATTAGACTGTGTGGGAAAAGCTGCTGCACATTGAATTTATTTAATATGTCAAATGTTTGTAAAGTCACGAAACCTACACCCATGAACCTTTTATGCTTAAAGCTTTACCTGATTGAATTATGTTTTTATTTTTCATTTTTAGCTGCTGCCACATTCTTTTTTTGCCTGTGGGATACGATGAAAATTAAACTTAATTAAACTAATTAAGAATTAAACTTACATATTGACCCGGAAGTATGCAAATGTCTTTTGTCGGGTGCTGTTGCCATGGTGAATCATAATTTCGGAGCTCCATTGATCGTGGCTTTTCACAGTCGCGGTGCACGCGCTTAACTCAGAGTCAGTCTGATTGAACTAACTCAATTCAGCTGTTCTGAAACCCAAAACTCAGAGTTTCCCATCTCAGGGTAAGTCAACTCAGAGATCAAGTTTAAACTCAGAGTTGGTTGGACCTCCTTATTGAAACGAGCTGAAAGATGTGCTGTGGAATACTGTGATCATACGGACTGCGCTTCTGACCGTCTCTGAACTGTGTTTCTGTAATAATGATGTGAGGTTCGCTGTGTTTGATTTGTCTCATCACATGATAAATAAATAACTCAGATTATGTTAAATGAAAACGATTTGTTATTTATTAGTGGTAATGCAATAAAATGCAGAGCAACAGTTGAGCATTTGATGCAAAACTGATGCTTTATCTGTATATTTTATAATTCTTGTGCACAGAGAATGATGGGAAATGTAGTTTTGTCACCTTGTATTTTCTGACGAGCTTCTTTTTTTATATGTTCTGTTTACATTTAAAAATTTAGTCAAAGTTTTGGTAGTTTTGTTGTGCGATTTTTGTCATTTTTATTAGGTGTCTAAGTTTTAGTTATTCTAGTACATTTTATTTTACAATGGTAACTAGCTGAAATAAAAAAGTTAACGTTTATTTGATTTGATATGATTTAACAAATTTACAATAAATAAAAAATAATGAATAAATAATAATAAATACATTTTTATATATATATATATATATATATATATATAATTAATAAAATATATAAATAAATATATAAATAAAAAATAATAATAATACATTATATATATATATGTGTGTTTTTTTTACATTTACAATAAATAAAAAATTATATATATATATTTATTTATGTATTTATTTTGTTTGTTTTTTGCTGTAACGCTCTGTTAGTCAGGGATGCTCAAATTGCGCAGCTCTTCCGAAAACCAAACACCATTTTTCTACAAGTATGCACATTTACATATCAATGTGTTCATGCAATTCTTAAATGCTTTCAGTTTGTTCATTTAATTTCTCCACTGTCTTTTCTTCACATAATCTTCATATTTAAGGACTCTGTAACTGCTCTGTGAAGAACTGCTGGATCCAGTGATTTATGAATATAATCTTCAGCTCAATCCATGAGTCTGAACTGAGTTACAGATAATAGAAATACTCTGGTGTTTGAGTATCCACAGCGTTTATTAGTGTTAGTTTGCTCTCTTTATTGACTTTATGTTGCGCTTTATGATTTATTGTTCTGAGCTTGTGCTGTTTTGCGGTAGTGTTATCTGATGTGTAGTTTGTCGTGTGTGTGTAAACCCAGCGCTCACTGCCGGAGTGTATTGTGTGTGTAATTGAACAGCGTCTGCGAAGACAAATGAATGAACTCAAACCTCCCCAAATCCCCATTACTGTTTTCTGCTGTAACAGGATATCACACCGCCAGCCTCGACTGCTCCGTCTATTAATCACTGCAGCCGGTCCAGTTCTGAACTTCCTAACATTCATAGTTTAGTTAGTTTTAAAGGGAAGTCTAATGCTCTTTCCTGCATTCTGCCTCATTCACACTGTTCAAGAGTTGATTCTCATGATAAACATGGACAAAGTTTCAAAACACGAGTTGGACGTTTGACGGAGTATTTCTGTGTCAAACACACTCCTTCAGGATTCAAACAAGTTTCGGAAAGTTTTTTTTGAGTATGGCCCTGTATGACATCATAAAGGGCAGAATTCCTTATATGGGCACTTCTTCCGGATAAACACACACACACACACACACACATAAGTGCATATAATGTGAACAACACCAACGTATAGTGAATGGAAAGTTATCCAGGGATAATGCCATGATGTGTGTGTGTGTGTGTGTGTGTGTGTGTGTGTGTGAGTGTGTGTGCGTGTGTGAGTGTGTGCGTGTGTTTGTGGGGTGTGTGCGTGTGTGAGTGTGTGGTGTGTGTGTGTGTGTGAGTGTGTGTGTGTGTGTGTGCGCGTGTGCGCGTGTGTGTGTGTGTGTTTGTGTGTGTGAGTGTGAGTGTGTGTGTGTGTGCTTGTGACTCTTTAGCTCCACCCACTGCACGCCTCCACGGACTCGGCTGTTTTCTGAAAGAATCGGTACAGTGTATCTGTCTTTTATAAATATGATAAACTAAAGACTCTTGGGAGATATGAAGGATCAACACTACTCTATAGATACTCAAGATTAACATGAGACTGCAGAAACTGTGTGTGTGTTATGTGTGTTTAAGGTTTGCATGTGCAGAAGTTATGATTCGCTTTATATGACAGTAGGAAAATGACTTTGATAGTTATTACTGTTACAGATTTAACTGTGGTTTGTTATAATCTGTGGCTCTGTGCAGTGCCGAGCTCACACAGGTAATGCCGTTCTGTCCTGGAGAATATTTCACCATGTAGCATTTATTCTTTCATAATTTCACAAGCTGTTCATAATTCAAGTTCAGTTTCTGCCTTAATCAAACTGACCGATCATTTCAACTGATTTGATTTAAATCTTGTCTTATAGAATCTCATATTGCTGTAAAATGAAGTTTAAATTGTTTTGGGAAAAAGCATCTGTTGGCAAGATTTTTGGTCATATCAGTTATGATTATGTAAGTTATGATTGTTCAGCCCTTTGCCATAAGGATATTTAGAGAGCTTCACATGCACTCGGATCTTCCCGCTGAAGTCGAGCTTGTCGTGTTGAAGCTCTGCTGTCTGAAGATCCGGATCATGGACACACGTTTATTCTGACAGGACGAGATTATTAAAGCCACAGTACACATGGAGCTTCACTCGTCCGCCAGGTCTTCCTCTATCACTCTAACTGTCGTTCTTTCAATCGTTCTATCGTTCTATCGTTCTATCTATCATTCTATCTATCTATCATTCTTTCTATCTATCGTTCTATCTATCGTTCTTTCGTTCTGTCGTTCTATCGTTCTATCATTCTATCTATCTATCTATCTATCTATCTATCTATCTATCTATCTATCTATCTATCTATCTATCATTCTTTCTTTCTATCTATCATTCTATCGTTCTATCTATCGTTCTATCATTCTATCTATCATTCATTCTTTCTATCTATCTATCTATCTATCTATCTATCTATCTATCTATCTATCTATCTATCTATCTATCTATCTATCATTCTTTCTTTCTATCTATCATTCTATCGTTCTATCTTTCTAGCGTTCTATCTATCTATCATTCTTTCTATCTATCGTTCTGTTCTGTCGTTCTATCATTCTATCTATCATTCTTTCTTTCTATATCGTTCTATCTATCGTTCTATCATTCTGTCATTCTATCGTTCTATCTTTCTATCTATCGTTCTATCGTTCTATCTATCATTCTATCGTTCTATCTTTCTATCGTTCTATCATTCTCGTTCTATCTTTCTATCGTTCTATCTATCATTCTTTCTATCTATCGTTCTATCACTCTAACTGTCGTTCTTTCAATCGTTCTATCATTCTATCTATCTCTCTATCATTCTTTCTTTCTATCTATCATTCTATCTATCTATCTATTGTTCTATCATTCTATCTATCTATCATTCTTTCTATCTATCTATTGTTCTATCATTCTATCTATCTATCATTCTTTCTTTCTATCTATCATTCTATCTATCTATCTATCTATCTATCTATCTATCTATCTATCTATCTATCTATCTATCTATCTATCTATCTATCTTTCTTTCTTTCTATCTATCATTCTATCGTTCTATCTTTCTAGCGTTCTATCTATCTATCATTCTTTCTATCTATCGTTCTCTTCTGTCGTTCTATCGTTCTATCATTCTATCTATCATTCTTTCTTTCTATCTATAGTTCTATCTATCGTTCTATCATTCTGTCATTCTATCGTTCTATCTTTCTATCTATCGATCTATCTTTCTATCGTTCTATCTATCATTCTATCGTTCTATCTTTCTATCGTTCTATCATTCTCGTTCTATCTTTCTATCATTCTATCTATCATTCTATCTATCTATCATTCTTTCTATCTATCGTTCTATCTATCTATCTATCTATCGTTCTTTCGTTCTGTCGTTCTATCGTTCTATCATTCTATCTATCTATCATTCTTTCTTTCTATCTATCGTTCTATCTATCATTCTATCGTTCTATCTTTCTATCTATCATTCTATCTTTCTATCATTCTTTCTATCTATCTATCTATCTATCTATCTATCTATCTATCTATCTATCTATCTATCTATCTATCTATCTATCTATCTATCTATCGTTCTATCGTTCTATCGTTCTATGTTCTATCTATCGTTCTATTGTTCATTCTATTGTTTTATCATTCTGTCGTTCATTCTTTCTATCTATCGTTCTATCATTCTGTCATTCTATCGTTCTATCTTTCTATCTATCGTTCTTTCTATCGTTCTATCTATCATTCTATCGTTCTATCTTTCTATCGTTCTATCTATCATTCTATCTATGTATCATTCTTTCTATCTATCGTTCTATCACTCTAACTGTCGTTCTTTCAATCGTTCTATCTTTCTATCGTTCTATCGTTCTATCTACCGTTCTATCATTCTATCTATCTATCATTCTTTCTTTCTATCTATCATTCTATCTATCTATCTATTGTTCTATCGTTCTATCTTTCTAGTGTTCTATCTATCATTCTTTCTATCTATTGTTCTGTTCTGTCGTTCTATCGTTCTATCATTCTATCTATCATTCTTTCTTTCTATCTATCGTTCTATCTATCGTTCTATCATTCTGTCATTCTATCGTTCTATCTTTCTATCGTTCTATCATTCTCGTTCTATCTTTCTATCGTTCTATCTATCATTCTATCTATCTATCATTCTTTCTATCTATCGTTCTATCTATCGTTCTTTCGTTCTGTCGTTCTATCGTTCTATCATTCTATCTATCTATCATTCTTTCTTTCTATCTATCATTCTATCTTTCTATCGTTCTATCTCTCTATCTATCTATCTATCTATCTATCTATCTATCTATCTATCTATCTATCTATCTATCTATCTATCTATCTATCTATCTATCTATCTATCTTTCTTTCTTTCTTTCTATCTATCATTCTATCGTTCTATCTTTCTAGCGTTCTATCTATCTATCATTCTTTCTATCTATCATTCTGTTCTGTCATTCTATCGTTCTATCATTCTATCTATCTATCATTCTTTCTTTCTATCTATCGTTCTATCTATCGTTCTATCATTCTGTCGTTCTATCTTTCTATCTATCGTTCTATCTTTCTATCGTTCTATCTTTCTATCGTTCTATCTATCATTCTCGTTCTATCTTTCTATCGTTCTATCTATCATTCTATCTATCTATCATTCTTTCTATCTATCATTCTATCTATCGTTCTTTCGTTCTTTCATTCTGTCGTTCTATTGTTCTATCATTCTATCTATCTATCATTCTTTCTTTCTATCTATCGTTCTATCTATCATTCTATCGTTCTATCTTTCTATCTATCATTCTATATTTCTATCATTCTTTCTATTGTTCTTTCTATCTATCTATCTATCTATCTATCTATCTATCTATCTATCTATCTATCTATCTATCTATCTATCTATCGTTCTATCGTTCTATCGTTCTATCGTTCTATGTTCTATCTATCGTTCTATTGTTCATTCTATTGTTTTATCATTCTGTCGTTCATTCTTTCTATCTATCGTTCTATCATTCTGTCATTCTATCGTTCTATCTTTCTATCTATCGTTCTTTCTATCGTTCTATCTATCATTTTATCGTTCTATCTTTCTATCGTTCTATCTATCATTCTATCTATGTATCATTCTTTCTATCTATCGTTCTATCACTCTAACTGTCGTTCTTTCAATCGTTCTATCTTTCTATCGTTCTATTGTTCTATCTATCGTTCTATCATTCTATCTATCTATCATTCTTTCTTTCTATCTATCATTCTATCTATCTATTGTTCTATCATTCTATCTATCTATCATTCTTTCTATCTATCATTCTATCGTTTTATCTTTCTAGCGTTCTATCTATCTATCATTCTTTCTATCTATCGTTCTGTTCTGTCGTTCTATCATTCTGTCATTCTATCGTTCTATCTTTCTATCTATCGTTCTATCTTTCTATCGTTCTATCATTCTCGTTCTATCTTTCTATCGTTCTATCTATCATTCTTTCTATCTATCGTTCTATCTATCGTTCTTTCGTTCTGTCGTTCTATCGTTCTATCATTCTATCTATCATTCTTTCTTTCTATCTATCGTTCTATCTATCATTCTATCGTTCTATCTTTCTATCTATCATTCTATCTTTCTATCATTCTTTCTATTGTTCTTTCTATCTATCTATCTATCTATCGTTCTGTTCTATCTATCGTTCTATTGTTCATTCTATTGTTTTATCATTCTGTCGTTCTTTCTTTCTATCTATCGTTCTATCATTCTGTCATTCTATCGTTCTATCTTTCTATCTATCGTTCTTTCTATCGTTCTATCTATCATTCTATCGTTCTATCTTTCTATCATTCTATCTATCGTTCTGTTCTGTCGTTCTATCTATCTATCATTCTTTCTATCTATCGTTCTATCTATCATTCTTTCTTTCTATCTATCGTTCTATCTATTGTTCTATCATTCTGTCATTCTATCGTTCTATCTATCATTCTATCTATCTATCATTCTTTCTATCTATCGTTCTATCTATTGTTCTTTCGTTCTGTCGTTCTATCGTTCTATCATTCTATCTATCTATCATTCTTTCTTTCTATCTATCGTTCTATCTATCATTCTATCTTTCTATCATTCTATCTTTCTATCATTCTTTCTATTGTTCTTTCTATCTATCTATCTATCTATCTATCTATCTATCTATCTATCTATCTATCTATCTATCTATCTATCTATCTATCTATCTATCTATCTATCTATGTTCTATCTATCGTTCTATTGTTCATTCTATTGTTTTATCATTCTGTCGTTCTATCTTTCTATCTATCATTCTATCTATCTATCATTCTATCTTTCTATCTATCATCTATCTATCTATCTATCTATCTATCTATCTATCTATCTATCTATCTATCTATCTATCTATCTATCTATCTATCTATCTATCTATCTATCTATCGTTCTGTTCTATCTATCGTTCTATTGTTCATTCTATTGTTTTATCATTCTGTCATTCTATCTATCGTTCTATCTTTCTATTGTTCTATCTATAAATCTGTCTGTTCGTTCATTCGATCATTCTATTTTTCTATCTATCGCTCTGTCTATCAATTGTTTGTTCGTTCATTCTATCGTTCTATCTATGTCTATCCATCCGTCCATCCATCTTAGTAAACTGTATATGTGTGTATTTTTTGTTATCTTTTGTAGAGTTTACACTTGTGGTACTGTATGTTGGGTTTCACTCGATGTCCAAATGTAAAATCGTGGTCCAGATGAGAGCGACTGGTCTAGAGCTCGTTGGCCACTTGGCTGATTTGTTTTTCTCTTTTCTTTGTGATGAGAAGAGCAGATGAACGAGGGGCTGCGTCTCTTTTCCCAGAGCAGCTTAGTTCGGCCTTTATCTGATTGAGTTCTTCCACTCCACTGCGAGGAGCTCTCAGATCCAACACAAACCTCTTTTCCATTATGCAGATTATTTTCCCCAAGAAAGAACCTCTTTGCCTGCCGCCCAGACCTGCGGTGTCGAATCCAGGCATTTTTGCGTCTGCCTCCCCTTTACAGTACAGAGACAGGCTCCGTTTCTGCTACGTGGCTTTAGCATTGGCATTGCAGTGGAGTGGGAATAAAAGAAGACCTTTACCCAATCAATTCACACAAGCCTTTTCATCAATGGCATGATATCACACAGATGTATGGGGAATACTAAAGGTGCGTTTATATAGCCTTGGGTTGTTTGGATGGTGATATTGTTATTCCGTCTACATTTCACATCAAGCAGTGGAAATACATTCATAACACTTTATATTAGCAGTTTCTCAGCCTTCCAGAAAGATGGGCTTTCAGAATAAATACCTTCATAAAATTCATAATTAGTGTGTTTAGAACCAGTTTAGATGTTACACTCTTAATAGAAAAGGTTCTATATGGAACCTTGAAGGGTTCCACCAGGCGCTTCATATATAGAACCTTATACACTTTAAAAAAAATAAAGGTTCTTTATTGACGTTGTTGGTTTCATGGTGAACTCTTTTCATTCCACAAAAGATTCTTTATAGTGGAAAATGTTTCTTTAGATTTTTAAAATGTTCTTCACACTAAGAAAAACTGATCACTAAAGGTTCTTTGGGGATCCAGAAATGGTTCTTCTATGCTGCGAAAACCCCCTTATGGAACCTTTATTTTTAAGAGTTTGTTTTTCTATCATGGAATCATTTTATGGATTTAGTTTTAATTAATTCATTTTGTTTTTATTCATTATACGATCATATGCAATCATTTAAGACATTTCTCCTTTTTTGGCATAAAAGGTTCTTTAAAGCTCGAGTCGCGAACCCTAGAGTTCTATATAGAACCTTTTTGGCGTAAAGCGTTCTTTAAAGTTGAGCCGAGAACCCTAGAGTTCTATATAGAACCTTTTTGGCGTAAAGCGTTCTTTAAAGTTGAGCCGAGAACCCTAGAGTTCTATATAGAACCTTTTTGGCGTAAAGCGTTCTTTAAAATTGAATCGAGAACCCTAGAGTTCTATATAGAACCATTTTGGCGTAAAGCGTTCTTTAAAATTGAGCCGAGAACCCTAGAGTTCTATATAGAACCTTTTTGGCGTAAAGCGTTCTTTAAAGTTGAGCCGAGAACCCTAGAGTTCTATATAGAACCTTTTTGGCGTAAAGCGTTCTTTAAAATTGAGTCGAGAACCCTAGAGTTCTATATAGAACCATTTTGGCGTAAAGCGTTCTTTAAAGTTGAGCCGAGAACCCTAGAGTTCTATATAGAACCTTTTTGGCGTAAAGCGTTCTTTAAAGTTGAGCCGAGAACCCTAGAGTTCTATATAGAACCTTTTTGGCGTAAAGCGTTCTTTAAAATTGAGCCGAGAACCCTAGAGTTCTATATAGAACCTTTTTGGCGTAAAGCGTTCTTTAAAATTGAGCCGAGAACCCTAGAGTTCTATATAGAACCTTTTTGGCGTAAAGCGTTCTTTAAAATTGAATCGAGAACCCTAGAGTTCTATATAGAACCTTTTTGGCGTAAAGCGTTCTTTAAAATTGAATCGAGAACCCTAGAGTTCTATATAGAACCTTTTTGGCATAAAGCGTTCTTTAAAATTGAATCGAGAACCCTAGAGTTCTATATAGAACCTTTTTGGCATCGTGTTTTTTAAAATTGAGTCGAGAACCCTAGAGTTCTATATAGAACCTTTTTGGCGTAAAGTGTTCTTTAAAGTTGAGTCGAGAACCCTAGAGTTCTATATAGAACCTTTTGGGCGTAAAGAGTTCTTTAAAATTGAGCCGAGAACCCTAGAGTTCTATATAGAACCTTTTTGGCGTAAAGCGTTCTTTAAAATTGAGCCGAGAACCCTAGAGTTCTATATAGAACCTTTTTGGCGTAAAGCGTTCTTTAAAGTTGAGCCGAGAACCCTAGAGTTCTATATAGAACCTTTTTGGCGTAAAGCGTTCTTTAAAGTTGAGTCGAGAACCCTAGAGTTCTATATAGAACCTTTTTGGCGTAAAGCGTTCTTTAAAGTTGAGTCGAGAACCCTAGAGTTCTATATAGAACCTTTTTGGCGTAAAGCGTTCTTTAAAGTTGAGTCGAGAACCCTAGAGTTCTATACAGAACCTTTTTGGCGTAAAGCGTTCTTTAAAGTTGAGTCGAGAACCCTAGAGTTCTATACAGAACCTTTTTGGCGTAAAGCGTTCTTTAAAGTTGAGTCGAGAACCCTAGAGTTCTATACAGAACCTTTTTGGCGTAAAGCGTTCTTTAAAGTTGAGTCGAGAACCCTAGAGTTCTATACAGAACCTTTTTGGCGTAAAGCGTTCTTTAAAGTTGAGTCGAGAACCCTAGAGTTCTATACAGAACCTTTTTGGCGTAAAGCGTTCTTTAAAGTTGAGTCGAGAACCCTAGAGTTCTATACAGAACCTTTTTGGCGTAAAGCGTTCTTTAAAGTTGAGTCGAGAACCCTAGAGTTCTATACAGAACCTTTTTGGCGTAAAGCGTTCTTTAAAGTTGAGTCGAGAACCCTAGAGTTCTATACAGAACCTTTTTGGCGTAAAGCGTTCTTTAAAGTTGAGTAGAGAACCCTAGAGTTCTATACAGAACCTTTTTGGCGTAAAGCGTTCTTTAAAGTTGAGTCGAGAACCCTAGAGTTCTATACAGAACCTTTTTGGCGTAAAGCGTTCTTTAAAGTTGAGTCGAGAACCCTAGAGTTCTATACAGAACCTTTTTGGCGTAAAGCGTTCTTTAAAGTTGAGTCCAGAACCCTAGAGTTCTATACAGAACCTTTTTGGCGTAAAGCGTTCTTTAAAGTTGAGTCCAGAACCCTAGAGTTCTATACAGAACCTTTTTGGCGTAAAGCGTTCTTTAAAGTTGAGTCCAGAACCCTAGAGTTCTATACAGAACCTTTTTGGCGTAAAGCGTTCTTTAAAATTGAGTCCAGAACCCTAGAGTTCTATACAGAACCTTTTTGGCGTAAAACGTTCTTTAAAATTGAGTCGAGAACCCTAGAGTTCTATACAGAACCTTTTTGGCGTAAAGCGTTCTTTAAAATTGAGTCCAGAACCCTAGAGTTCTATACAGAACCTTTTTGGCGTAAAACGTTCTTTAAAATTGAGTCGAGAACCCTAGAGTTCTATATAGAATCCCACTAAACTTTTGGTTAGAACTATTACCGCCCCCTGCCCATCCTCTTTATATAGTAAAGGAACTTCAGTAAGTAACCACTTAACACGTCTTTACTGTAGCATTTGTACAGTTAAAATTACAATACATGTTTTACAGTGTTCCCATTGAGAGCTTTGAAGGTTTGAGGACACGTGGAGAGCCTCTCACAACCCTCTATCATTAATCTGTGTCACTGTAACCTCCGTAGAAAAGACGCTGCCGCACAGCCATTCATTTCGCTTTCCTCTCAAAGCAAGAGTCGTTTTCACGCCGAGGGGTTTCCTCAGGGTTCTCGTGGATGTTGAAGGGCTACGGCCGAACCGCCACAGAGCTCTTGAGCTACAGAGGAGCCTTTTACAAACCACTGAGGTGAGACTGAATTAGGGCACTTCCACATTGGTGTTTTTTACCCCAGTCTGTGTTTGTTTCGTTCGATTGGTGAGAAAGTGGCTTTCTAAACTCCAGCAGGCACTAGAGGAACACACTGCCTAAACGGTCCTTTGGACCCGGAGAGGGAATGATTGATCCCGACTGATCGTAGGCCTCGTTGATCTGAACTTATGCACCTCTTGTCTTTTTTTTACTCTCGTGAACTTTTTTCACTCAGAACCTGTATTCACTCTCTGCGACTCATGCACTGAATGCTCAGTCTTCTGGAATCATTTGATAACTTTAACTTTGTGTCAGAAACAGATCCAAATGTTTGCGTTGCATACCGAAAATCTTCCGTTTTGCTGCTCAGAAATGATAAACGACTTTAGATGTCTGCAATAGCAATAGTCATGGATTATTATGATTTTTTTATAGGACAATCATTTGTCCTTATTTTCATTGAATGTAAAATGTGTGTGTGCGCGTGTTTGTGCGTGCGTGTGTGTTATTAGCAGCTTCAGTGTGTGTGTGCGTGCGTGTGTGTTATTAGCAGCTTCAGTGTGTGTGTGCGTGCGTGTGTGTTATTAGCAACTTCAGTCTGTGTGTGCATGTGTGTGTTATTAGCAGCTTCAGTGTGTGTGCGTGTGTGTGTGTGTTATTAGCAGCTTCAGTGTGTGTGCGTGTGTGTGTGTGTGTGTGTGGGTTATTAGCAGCTTCAGTGTGTGTGTGTGCGTGCGTGTGTGTTAGCAGCTTCAGTGTGTGTGTGCATGTGTGTGTGTTATTAGCAGCTTCAGTGTGTGTGCATGTGTGTGTGTGTGTGTTATTAGCAGCTTCAGTGTGTGTGCGTGTTATTAGCAGCTTCAGTGTGTCTGTGCACGCGCATGTGTGTGTGTTATTAGCAGCTTCAGTGTGTGTGCGCGTTATTAGCAGCTTCAGTGTGTGTGCACGCATGCGTGCGTGTTAGCAGCTTCAGTGTGTGTGCGCGTGTGCGTGCGTGTGTGTTAGCAGCTTCAGTGTGTGTTTGTTTGTGTGCATGCATGCGTGTGTTTGCAGCTTCAGTGTGTTATTAGCAGCTTCAGTGTGTGTGTGCGCGTGCGTGCGTGCGTGTTAGCAGCTTCAGTGTGTGTGTTTGTGTGCGTGCGTGTGTGTGTGTTAGCAGCTTCAGTGTGTGTGTTTGTGTGCATGCGTGCGTGTGTGTGTTATTAGCAGCTTCAGTGTGTGTTTGTGCGTGTGCGTGTCATTAGCAGCTTCAGTGTGTGCACGCGTGTGTGTGTGTGCGTGCGTGTGTTATTAGCAGCTTCAATGTGTGTGTTTGTGTGCGTGTGTGTGTGTGTCATTAGCAGCTTCAGTCTGTGTGTGTGTGTGTGCATGTGTGTGTGCATGCGCGTGCGTGTGTGTTATTAGCAGCTTCTGCGTGTGTGTGCGCTTGTTTGTGCGTGTGTGTGTTAGCAGCTTCTGTGTGTGTGTTATTAGCAGCTTCTGTGCATGTGCGTGTGTGTGTGTGTTATTAGCAGCTTCTGTGTGTGTGTTAGCAGCTTCTGTGTGTGTGTGTGTGTGTGTTGGCAGCTTCAGTGTGTGTGTGTGTGTGTGTTATTAGCAGCTTCAGTGTGTGTGTGTGTGTGTGTTATTAGCAGCTTCAGTGTGTGTGTGTGTGTTATTAGCAGCTTCAGTGTGTGTGTGTGTGTTATTAGCAGCTTCATTGTGTTTGTGTGTGTGTGTTATTAGCAGCTTCAGTGTGTTTGTGTGTGTGTTATTAGCAGCTTCAGTGTGTGTGTGTGTGTGTGTGTGTGTGTGTGTTATTAGCAGCTTCAGTGTGTGTGTGTGTGTGTGTGTGTTATTAGCAGCTTCAGTGTGTGTGTGTGTGTTATTAGCAGCTTTAGTGTGTTTGTGTGTGTGTGTGTTATTAGCAGCTTCAGTGTGTTTGTGTGTGTGTGTTTTTAGCAGCTTCAGTGTGTGTGTGTGTGTATTAGCAGCTTCAGTGTGTTTGTGTGTGTGTGTGTTATTAGCAGCTTCTGTGTGTGTGTGTGTTATTAGCAGCTTCAGTGTGTGTGTGTGTGTGTGTGTGTTATTAGCAGCTTCAGTGTGTGTGTGTGTGTGTGTGTGTGTGTGTTATTAGCAGTGTGTGTGTGTTATTAGCAGCTTCAGTGTGTGTGTGTGTGTGTTATTAGCAGCTTCAGTATGTTTGTGTGTGTGTGTGTGTGTGTGTTATTAGCAGCTTCAGTGTGTGTGTGTGTGTGTGTGTGTGTTATTAGCAGCTTCTGTGTGTGTGTGTGTGTGTGTGTGTTATTAGCAGCTTCTGTGTGTGTGTGTGTGTGTGTTTGTTAGCAGCTTCAGTGTGTTTGTGTGTGTCTGTGTGTTATTAGCATCTTCAGTGTGTGTGTGTGTGTGTGTGTGTGTGTGTGTGTGTGTCAGCATCTTTCCAGCAGGAGAATTAAGCATAAATATGTGTATTTCTCATTCAGAGAGGTGCGGTTGAGAATGTAATGTGCGCGCGGTGTGTTTGAGGCCTGACGTGTTTCTCGATGCTCGTCCACGTGACGCACCGGAGCTTCTCCAGCTGTGAACGGGACACGAGGGGCTTTGCTCTGATGCCCATGTTGTTTCTCGAGGGATACGGTGGGATATGACGAGGCTCATGAACTCCGTGTGTAGAACATGAGATCCAGTTCTGGCACTAATGAGAGACTGAGTGATGTTCTGCAGTCGACTGTCATAAAGAGAATAAGAAATCAAATGAAGCGCAGAGAAAAGAGATGTAGAGTCTCATTACGGGCCGCTTGCTTCGCTTTCGGTCGCGTGTGGGATATTTCTACTGATGCGTCCGGAAACTGCTGCTCCATTGCCCAGAACAAACCTGGAAACTAGGCTACGGCCATCCTTAATCCGGACACATGCGCTGTGTTTCATTTCCACACTGATAGACTGTTATAGTGTTTAATAATATTTAGAATTTTATTTTTTTATTTTCAGGTTTTATTTTAATATTAGTGTAATTTTGTTATACGCTTTTGACATTTTATTATTTTTTAGTTATAAAAACCAATAAAAATTGAATTATTTTAGTTTTATTTTTAGTTAGTATTTTTAAAGTACTAGTCAATTTTTCAACTTTTAAGTGATTCTTTTTATAAATCTAATATTCTATTGTATTTCCGCTTTATTTTGAGTAACATCCTGTTTTTTTTTGTCCACACTATTTTAGTAATATTTATATACTATTATAGATTTTATATATTCACATTTTGATTTACATCTGTTTTTATTTTTTCATTTTAATTTTACTATAATTTTGTAAAAAATTTTTTAGCTTTTTGTTTTTAATTGTTTAATAAAAAAATTTTGTTTTTTCATTTACTAATTTTAGTACTTTTATTAGTACTATAGTACTAGTAATTTTAGTTATTTAAGTTTTTATGTAATTATTATTAACATTGTGAAACACTTTAAAAAAATCTCTGTCCACACTAATATTTTAGTAACATTTATATAACATTATAGTTTTTATTAATATTTTGAAATATATTTTGAAATTATTTTATTTTTATTTTTTAGTACTTATGGCTATTCGTTATTTTTTTAATGCGATATTTGTATTTTATTTCAGCTTTATTTCAATTAATAATAACAACTATTACTATTTTAGTAATATTTATATACTAAATAATGGTATTTATTTTGTATAATATTTTGAATTCCTTTCACTTTTATATTTTCACTTTTCATTTTAACTTTAGTGTAATTTTGTCACTAGTTTTTGTTTTTACTGAAATATAAATATATTTCTAAATTATTTTAGTTTTATTTCCATGAGTAATTTTAGCACTTCAGCTTATTTCAGTTAGTTAATGTTCTTGTTTTAAATCTAATATTGCTGTTTTACTTCAGCTTTATTTCAAATAACACCATGAAGCATTGAAACTGAGTTTTCAAATGTATATAAGATTTTAATTTTAAGACTACAGTTTCAGTATTTCTCCTTCAGAATTTCAGACACTTTCTAAAGACTCATCTCTCATGTCTTTTCATTTCAGTTTCGGCTCATTTTTGTGACGCGTTTCAGAAAGACGGCAGAAAGCGCACTGCTTGTTTTCTTTATTTTACAGAAGCACAAAGTTCTGTTGTTATTGTGAGTGTACACAAATCAAAATAGACCCTTTACAGTTTCGAATGATGTATTATCATTTCTGTATGACAAAAAATGACGAGTATTTTAAGTTCGTTTTGCCGTTATCAGGAAAAAATGCAAGTGATTACTCTTTGCTAAATTCAACAGTGATTGTAGTTTCTACACCAGGCAAACCTACTGTTAGACAATCTTCCAGTTCTTCACTTGTCAAGAATGAAATGTCCTGCTAACCAAATGAGAGAAGATAATGGCAGCATTTGTTCTGCAGTTGTTGTGATTTCTGTTGTTATGTTGCATTCTGTTGTACTTCTCTGATTAGTAAGTCATTGCATTTCTCCACAGAAAATAAAGATATTTCTGGGTTTCCACAGTGTAGAAGTGTCACTTAAAAGCACAAGATTTATGAAGCAGGCCTAATTCTGGAGATCTTTAAGACTGATTATTCTACAGTGGACTGTTATACTCATTTTGCTTGTGTTTTTTATCGACTTCTGCTCTGCCTCGACCCTCCTCCCTCTGAAGAGTTTCTCTAATGGAAGTGTTTTAAGTGTCAAGGGATCGTCTCGCCCTGTAACTGAGAGCTCAAGACGTTTCTCCCCGCGGAGCTGGACGCTTCATCCAGACTCTATTCAAACCAAGTGCATGTGTTTTCAGCGGCATTTACAAACACTGTAAAAATGGAATTTGTTAATGATGCATACAGGTGAGCAGATGAGCTTATGAATTGTAATACGTTTCTGAACTCCCTGAAACGCCTCCATTGTAGTCTTGAGTTTTCTTCCAGAAACCAACACGTCACAATATTCCTCATTTAAATAATTAATATACAGAATAAAGGGTCGGGGCCTGGTTGAGTTAGTAGTGTGTTGAAACTGGCGGTTATGGTAAGGGGCGGGGCCTGGTTGAGTTAGTAGTGTGTTGAAACTGGTGGTTATGGTAAGGGGCGGGGCCTGGTTGAGTTAGTTAGTAGTGTGTTGAAACTGGTGGTTATGGTAAGGGGCGGGGCCTGGTTGAGTTAGTTAGTAGTGTGTTGAAACTGGAGGTTATGGTAAGGGGCGGGGCCTGGTTGAGTTAGTAGTATGTTGAAACTGGCGGTTATGGTAAGGGGCGGGGCCTGGTTGAGTTAGTTAGTGTGTTGAAACTGGTGGTTATGGTAAGGGGCGGGGCCTGGTTGAGTTAGTAGTGTGTTGAAACTGGCGGTTATGGTAAGGGGCGGGGCCTGGTTGAGTTAGTTAGTAGTGTGTTGAAACTGGAGGTTATGGTAAGGGGCGGGGCCTGGTTGAGTTAGTTAGTAGTGTGTTGAAACTGGTGGTTATGGTAAGGGGCGGGGCCTGGTTGAGTTAGTAGTATGTTGAAACTGGCGGTTATGGTAAGGGGCGGGGCCTGGTTGAGTTAGTGTGTTGAAACTGCTGGTTATGGTAAGGGGTGGGGCCTGGTTGAGTTAGTAGTGTGTTGAAACTGGCGGTTATGGTAAGGGGCGGGGCCTGGTTGAGTTAGTTAGTAGTGTGTTGAAACTGGAGGTTATGGTAAGGGGCGGGGCCTGGTTGAGTTAGTTAGTAGTGTGTTGAAACTGGCGGTTATGGTAAGGGGCGAGGCCTGGGTGAGTTAGTAGTGTGTTGAAACTGGTGGTTATGGTAAGGGGCGGGGCCTGGTTGAGTTAGTAGTATGTTGAAACTGGCGGTTATGGTAAGGGGCGGGGCCTGGTTGAGTTAGTTAGTAGTGTGTTGAAACTGGCGGTTATGGTAAGGGGCGGGGCCTGGTTGAGTTAGTTAGTAGTGTGTTGAAACTGGAGGTTATGGTAAGGGGCGGAGCCTGGTTGAGTTAGTTAGTAGTGTGTTGAAACCGCTGGTTATGGTAAGGGGCGGGGCCTGGTTGAGTTAGTAGTGTGTTGAAACTGGCGGTTATGGTAAGGGGCGGGGCCTGGTTGGATTAGTAGTGTGTTGAAACTGGCGGTTATGGTAAGGGGCGGGGCCTGGTTGAGTTAGTTAGTAGTGTGTTGAAACTGGAGGTTATGGTAAGGGGCGGGGCCTGGTTGAGTTAGTTAGTAGTGTGTTGAAACTGGCGGTTATGGTAAGGGGCGAGGCCTGGGTGAGTTAGTTAGTAGTGTGTTGAAACTGGTGGTTATGGTAAGGGGCGGGGCCTGGTTGAGTTAGTAGTATGTTGAAACTGGCGGTTATGGTAAGGGGCGGGGCCTGGTTGAGTTAGTTAGTAGTGTGTTGAAACTGGCGGTTATGGTAAGGGGCGGGGCCTGGTTGAGTTAGTTAGTAGTGTGTTGAAACTGGAGGTTATGGTAAGGGGCGGAGCCTGGTTGAGTTAGTTAGTAGTGTGTTGAAACTGCTGGTTATGGTAAGGGGCGGGGCCTGGTTGAGTTAGTAGTGTGTTGAAACTGGCGGTTATGGTAGGGGGCGAGGCCTGGGTGAGTTAGTTAGTAGTGTGTTGAAACTGTTGGTTATGGTAAGGGGCGGGGCCTGGTTGAGTTAGTAGTGTGTTGAAACTGGCGGTTATGGTAAGGGGCGGGCCCTGGTTGAGTTAGTTAGTAGTGTGTTGAAACTGGCGGTTATGGTAAGGGGCGGGGCCTGGTTGAGTTAGTTAGTAGTGTGTTGAAACTGGAGGTTATGGTAAGGGGCGGGGCCTGGTTGAGTTAGTTAGTAGTGTGTTGAAACTGGCGGTTATGGTAAGGGGCGGGGCCTGGTTGAGTTAGTAGTGTGTTGAAACTGGCGGTTATGGTAAGGGGCGGGGCCTGGTTGGGTTAGTAGTGTGTTGAAACTGGCTGTTATGGTAAGGGGCGGGGCCTGGTTGGGTTAGTAGTGTGTTGAAACTGGCGGTTATGGTAAGGGGCGGGGCCTGGTTGAGTTAGTTAGTAGTGTGTTGAAACTGGTGGTTATGGTAAGGGGCGGGGCCTGGTTGGGTTAGTAGTGTGTTGAAACTGGCGGTTATGGTAAGGGGCGGGGCCTGGTTGAGTTAGTTAGTAGTGTGTTGAAACTGGCGGTTATGGTAAGGGGCGGGGCCTGGTTGGGTTAGTAGTGTGTTGAAACTGGCGGTTATGGTAAGGGGCGGGGCCTGGTTGGGTTAGTAGTGTGTTGAAACTGGCGGTTATGGTAAGGGGCGGGGCCTGGTTGAGTTAGTAGTATGTTGAAACTGGCGGTTATGGTAAGGGGCGGGGCCTGGTTGAGTTAGTTAGTAGTGTGTTGAAACTGGTGGTTATAGTAAGGGGCTGGGCCTGGTTGAGTTAGTAGTGTGTTGAAACTGGAGGTTATGGTAAGGGGCGGGGCCTGGTTGAGTTAGTAGTGTGTTGAAACTGGCGGTTATGGTAAGGGGCGGGGCCTGGTTGAGTTAGTTAGTGTGTTGAAACTGGTGGTTATGGTAAGGGGCGGGGCCTGGTTGAGTTAGTAGTGTGTTGAAACTGGCGGTTATGGTAAGGGGCGGGGCCTGGTTGAGTTAGTTAGTAGTGTGTTGAAACTGGAGGTTATGGTAAGGGGCGGGGCCTGGTTGAGTTAGTTAGTAGTGTGTTGAAACTGGTGGTTATGGTAAGGGGCGGGGCCTGGTTGAGTTAGTAGTGTGTTGAAACTGGCGGTTATGGTAAGGGGCGGGGCCTGGTTGAGTTAGTGTGTTGAAACTGCTGGTTATGGTAAGGGGTGGGGCCTGGTTGAGTTAGTAGTGTGTTGAAACTGGCGGTTATGGTAAGGGGCGGGGCCTGGTTGAGTTAGTTAGTAGTGTGTTGAAACTGGAGGTTATGGTAAGGGGCGGGGCCTGGTTGAGTTAGTTAGTAGTGTGTTGAAACTGGCGGTTATGGTAAGGGGCGAGGCCTGGGTGAGTTAGTTAGTAGTGTGTTGAAACTGGTGGTTATGGTAAGGGGCGGGGCCTGGTTGAGTTAGTAGTATGTTGAAACTGGCGGTTATGGTAAGGGGCGGGGCCTGGTTGAGTTAGTTAGTAGTGTGTTGAAACTGGCGGTTATGGTAAGGGGCGGGGCCTGGTTGAGTTAGTTAGTAGTGTGTTGAAACTGGTGGTTATGGTAAGGGGCGGGGCCTGGTTGGGTTAGTAGTGTGTTGAAACTGGCGGTTATGGTAAGGGGCGGGGCCTGGTTGAGTTAGTTAGTAGTGTGTTGAAACTGGCGGTTATGGTAAGGGGCGGGGCCTGGTTGGGTTAGTAGTGTGTTGAAACTGGCGGTTATGGTAAGGGGCGGGGCCTGGTTGGGTTAGTAGTGTGTTGAAACTGGCGGTTATGGTAAGGGGCGGGGCCTGGTTGAGTTAGTTAGTAGTGTTTTGAAACTGGAGGTTATGGTAAGGGGCGGGGCCTGGTTGAGTTAGTTAGTAGTGTGTTGAAACTGGTGGCTATGGGAAGGGGCAGGGCCTGGTTGGGTTAGTAGTGTTGAAACTGGTGGTTATGGGAAGGGGCGGGGCCTGGTTGAGTTAGTTAGTAGTGTGTTGAAACTGGTGGTTATGGTAAGGGGCGGGGCCTGGTTGAGTTAGTAGTGTGTTGAAACTGGCGGTTATGGTAAGGGGCGGGGCCTGGTTGAGTTAGTTAGTGTGTTGAAACTGGTGGTTATGGTAAGGGGCTGGGCCTGGTTGAGTTAGTAGTGTGTTGAAACTGGAGGTTATGGTAAGGGGCGGGGCCTGGTTGAGTTAGTAGTGTGTTGAAACTGGCGGTTATGGTAAGGGGCGGGGCCTGGTTGAGTTAGTAGTGTGTTGAAACTGGCGGTTATGGTAAGGGGCGGGGCCTGGTTGAGTTAGTTAGTGTGTTGAAACTGGTGGTTATGGTAAGGGACGGGGCCTGGTTGAGTTAGTAGTGTGTTGAAACTGGCGGTTATGGTAAGGGGCGGGGCCTGGTTGAGTTAGTTAGTAGTGTGTTGAAACTGGAGGTTATGGTAAGGGGCGGGGCCTGGTTAAGTTAGTTAGTAGTGTGTTGTAACCGGAGGTTATGGTAAGGGGCGGAGCCTGGTTGAGTTAGTTAGTAGTGTGTTGAAACTGGTGGTTATGGTAAGGGGCGGGGCCTAGTTGAGTTAGTAGTGTGTTGAAACTGGCGGTTATGGTAAGGGGCGGGGCCTGGTTGAGTTAGTTAGTAGTGTGTTGAAACTGGTGGTTATGGTAAGGGGCGGGGCCTAGTTGAGTTAGTAGTGTGTTGAAACTGGCGGTTATGGTAAGGGGCGGGGCCTGGTTGAGTTAGTTAGTAGTGTGTTGAAACTGGCGGTTATGGTAAGGGGCGGGGCCTGGTTGAGTTAGTTAGTAGTGTGTTGAAACTGGAGGTTATGGTAAGGGGCGGAGCCTGGTTGAGTTAGTTAGTAGTGTGTTGAAACTGCTGGTTATGGTAAGGGGCGGGGCCTGGTTGAGTTAGTAGTGTGTTGAAACTGGCGGTTATGGTAAGGGGCGGGGTCTGGTTGAGTTAGTTAGTAGTGTGTTGAAACTGGAGGTTATGGTAAGGGGCGGGGCCTGGTTGAGTTAGTTAGTAGTGTGTTGAAACTGGAGGTTATGTTAAGGGGCGGGGCCTGGTTGAGTTAGTTAGTAGTGTGTTGAAACTGGCGGTTATGGTAAGGGGCGGGGCCTGGTTGAGTTAGTTAGTAGTGTGTTGAAACTGCTGGTTATGGTAAGGGGCGGGGCCTGGTTGAGTTAGTAGTGTGTTGAAACTGGCGGTTATGGTAAGGGGCGGTGCCTGGTTGAGTTAGTTAGTAGTGTGTTGAAACTGGTGGTTATGGTAAGGGGCGAGGCCTGGGTGAGTTAGTTAGTAGTGTGTTGAAACTAGTGGTTATGGTAAGGGGCGGGGCCTGGTTGAGTTAGTAGTGTGTTGAAACTGGCGGTTATGGTAAGTGGCGGGGCCTGGTTGAGTTAGTTAGTAGTGTGTTGAAACTGGCGGTTATGGTAAGAGGCGGGGCCTGGTTGAGTTAGTAGTTTGTTGAAACTGGCGGTTATGGTAAGGGGCGGGGCCTGGTTGGGTTAGTAGTGTGTTGAAACTGGCGGTTATGGTAAGGGGCGGGGCCTGGTTGGGTTAGTAGTGTGTTGAAACTGGCGGTTATGGTAAGGGGCGGGGCCTTGTTGAGTTAGTTAGTAGTGTGTTGAAACTGGTGGTTATGGTAAGGGGCGGGGCCTGGTTGGGTTAGTAGTGTGTTGAAATTGGCGGTTATGGTAAGGGGCGGGGCCTGGTTGAGTTAGTTAGTAGTATGTTGAAACTGGAGGTTATGGTAAGGGGTGGGACATTTCCCAAACACGCTGGAAGAGCTTGACCAATCACAACACACTGCTCCAGCTGACCAATCAGAGCACATTGTGCTTTTCAGAAGGAGGGGCTTCATAGAGACAGGAACTAAACAGAGCGTTACTGACAGACTGGGAAGAGAGGAGCTGCAACAATGGAGAATATGGGGAAATAATCAACATTCAAGCAGGAAAACAGAAATTAGAGACTTGAAACAGACCAACCATCTCTGAGATAAATCACAGCATTTCAAGTATTTGAAGAAAAGCTACAAGATTGTTTTGCAAATGTAATGAATAATAAGCGACGGACAAGCGGATACAATAAGATGCAATATATTTGTTTATTGCATGCATTCAGACTAGTACAAATATTTAGGTTGTTTGGGAATATAGAGAGACAATTCAATTGTGTAATTCCCAAAATTTTACTTTCTCTTTTGCCGCTCCCGTTTCCATGGTAACATCCTGAGAGCTCATGGTTGGTCTGTCTTATATGTTATTAAAAATCAGAATGGGATTTTTACTTCAAGAACCCATGTTGCGCTTTGTTAATTTACAGTCTGAGAGTCATTTGAAAATATAGATTTTGTGCATTAGATTTAATTGCAATATGAATTATAATCAGTCTGCATTAATTTCGTATACTTCAGACAAGCCTTATCAAAGTAGGCGTCATACATTTTATTTCTCAGGATTCTATGATGAATAGAAAGTTCAAAAGAACAGCATTATTTAAAGCATATTGGGATAGCATAATTAAAGCATAATTTGTACGTTTTTTAAAGACCTAACTTACTCTAAACTTTTAAATGTTAAATATCATAAAACATGAATACGTCGTAAAGCAAATCCTCATATGAGAATGATTTGTGAAGGATCATGTGACACTGAAGACTGGAGTAATGATGATAAATTCAGCTTTGATCACAGGAATAAATTACACTTTATTATATATTCACATAGAGAACAGCTGCTTTACACTGGAGGAATATTTCATAATTTCTACTGTATTTTTGATCAAATAAATGCAGCTTTGATGAGCAGAAGAGACTCTTTCAGGAACATTAAAAAAATGACCAGTGTATATCTAACGAAAGGTTTATGCTTAATAAAAAACTATTTACCAGTTTAAAAAGCAAACTAAATAAGATATATTCTGAAAACAAGTCTTATTTTTGTGCAGTGCTCTAGCTACATAGTTGTTTATGTCCTTCAAACCTTTAAAGCTCTGCTGTATGTCCTTCATCAAGGACGACGCTTTGACTTTCTAAATACACAGCAGCGTTTTTACAAACTGAGCTTGAAAGGAAGTAGAAGAGTCACTGCTGGCCTCTGTTATGAGTTCAACCATCAGATTGGACTTTGCTTTGCTGCGGTTCATATTCACTGATGCTCATAATTGAACCTTTACTCAAAGGCTCTGTTCCAAAACACAGAGCTGCACACAGACATGGCATTTTGAAGGCATGCAAATGCTTCGTGAAGAAAACTATCCGAGATGCTGGATGAAGGGAGAGAAAGGTTGAGTAATAAATATGCTAATTTGTTCAATGCAGAAAAGTATTGATTAAAAAATAATGCAAGTATCATGTTATGTTAGTGAAGACCAAACTAAATCAATTGTGGGTCGATGTTCTCGTGCACGTCATGTGAGAAGCATTGGAGTGATTTTACTTTCGTCCATCCAAGGACGCTAAGGTAGTGATTGGTACTCACTTCACCGCTGACGTTGTGATTTTTGGATCACCCGTCACTTAAGGTGTGGTTATGAGTACATCAGATGACCACCTTCCCCCTCTCTTAGTTTGGGACACTAGTCAAGGTCTTTTACCTTGGCTGTATGAGAACACTCCCAACAGGAGGCGGTTCAATCATTAGGAATGAATGTAAAGTGGGGGGAGTTGGTCAGCTGATTTATCTGAAAGATTGGTGAGATTTCTAGCCTCTTCTGTATTATCAGCACAAGGAAGACACAATTGTAATAAAATAGATTTTATTAACAAAAGATAAACAAGAATAACTAACACAACTACTAAATGAACACAATGAATAATAAAGGAATAAAGTGCATAGGATGCATAAAATACATGTGATTGAGTTGAGTGTGGCTATGGAAGAGTTGTGTTACCTTATGGAAAGATAAACTGCTGTTTCTCTGAAACTAAGGTGAAGAACCTTATTATGCATCAAACAAATAAATGAAAGATCATTTGTTATTAACTAGCATCAGTTATACCACTAATGTAAGTTAGAAAATCATATACTGATAATATACAACAATGCCAAGGTCTCTGGAAAGAGGTTTGGTTAAGTGATATTTACGTTCCACGTGGTTGAGTAAGCAGTCCGACGGCGGTGACTTCTTCCACTGGTTGTGCTGGGGAAAAGCTGGAATCCGTTTCAACAGCCTTGAATACGGAGATCTGTGGGATGCTGATCTCCTGGAGCACCAAAGGGTCCTAAAATCTGGAACACGCAGATGAGGCCCTGAAGTAGGTGCAGAAGGTCCTTAATCTGGAACATGAAGGAACCTTGAAGTGAAGGTTTGCTCTACTGAGCTTAACCTTGTTGCAAATGTCTCTGTGTGTCTTCTGCCTCTCTGGGTCAGACACTCAGGACTTGGTCAATCCGCTTTGGTCTCTCTGGCATGGAGACTCGGAACGTGCTGTAGTCGTCTCGCTGGACTAAAACTCTGAACGTAGTGTTTGTTAATGTCTCTTTCCTCACAGGCTGGAGGCTCAGAACGTGGTCGTATCTGTTGCTGCCTCACAAGCTGTAGACTCAGATCCTCGGATCTTTTGTTGTCGCTCTGGCTCAGAATGTTACGGTGTATCTGTTATGTCTCATCCTCGCAGGACAGACTCAGAACAAGGAGTGTCTGTTGAAAGGGTACCTTTATCCCTTTCCGACGAGGAGGAGATTGCAATTTGGCACTTCTCCATTCCAGTGCTGTGATTGGCTGCTGGCATCAGAGGGGGCCCACTCTTCTTTCCCCTGTGGAACTCATTTGCATACTGTACACAGTTAGAATTCTTTAAAGTGTCTTTAAAGTTTACCAATGCATTTCTCATTTTCCAAACCACCACCAGAATACCCTTGGCAATATTCTAAACTAATAGACACCAGACATGATGGAAAAAGATTGAACTGTCATGCGTTCATTCATTTGTTCATTAACAGCTGAATCTGTGTAAGATGTTGCATTAAAAATAGCTGTCACTGAGAATACTTATTTCTCTGAAGAAGTATGAAATGGATGTGTAGTTTACATCAGTCTTAAGGTTTCCAAACATAGTTATGAATGGATTTGGATGGATCATTGTGCTCTTTCTTTGTTTCACCCACTACTGCTGAGGTCCTGAGGAATTTTTATGGGAGTCACAGACCAGGACATTAGGGATTAGTCTCTAGATGGGTGAAGGGCAGAAACTGCATGTGGACCAATAAGAAGTCCTGTCCTTCCTGGGCTTGGTACCAGAGGTCTTCTTCTTGCCCTCTAAGAGGTGTCTGGCATCTTTATCTGATGGTGTTGTACAGTTTGTTTGTGTTAGTCCACCAAGATCCAATCAAAATGTAGCAAACCTTTGTCTACTGTTATGGGCAGAGAGGGGTCCGGCCATAAACTGGGCCCTGGAATGTGCTGTCCACTACAGCATTATTTCTAAGATGTTGCTGATCACTAGGTTTGGGAAAAGAATCACAATGAACTGTTGCTTACTAGTTTTGTCAGTGACCAAGAATCTGGTTTGTGCTATCCCAATATTTTTTTATGTGAAGAATGATCTATTTCTGACCTGCTAAAAACATCTTAAACCAGCCTAAGCTTTTGCTGGTCTTCTCAGCTTAGTTAAGACCAGCAAACCAGTTAGGCTGGTTTAAAGAGGCATTATTATTCCCTTTTACAGTCTTGATGTTGTTTCTGGCTCTACTAGAGCAGGTTTTCCTGCTTGAATGTTGATTATTTCCTCATATTCTCCATTGTTGCAGCTCCTCTCTTCCCAGTCTGTCAGTAACGCTCTGTTTAGTTCCTGTCTCTATGAAGCCCCTCCTTCTGAAAAGCACAATGTGCTCTGATTGGTCGGCTGGAGCAGTGATTGGTCAAGCGTAGTCACCCTAGCAACTGCCTAGAACATTTTAGTGACTGCTAATCTAATGGAGCATAGCAACACCATAGTAACCACCTAGAATGCCTTAGTAACTGCTAATCTGACAGCACACAGCAACACCCTAGCAACCGCCTAGAACATTTTAGTGACTGCTAATCTGATGGCGCATAGCAACACCCTAGTAACTACCCAGAATGCCTTAGTAACTGCTAAGATGACGGCGCATAGCAACACCCTAGTAACTACCCAGAATGCCTTAGTAACTGCTAAGATGACGGCGCATAGCAACACCCTAGTAACCACCCAGAATGCCTTAGTAACGGCTAAGATGACGGCGCATAGCAAAACCCTAGTAACTACCCAGAATGCCTTAGTAGCTGCTAAGATGACGGCGCATAGCAACACCCTAGTAACCACCCAGAATGCCTTAGTAACTACTAAGATGACGGTGCATAGCAACACCTTAGTAACTACCCAGAATACCTTAGTAATGATAGTAATGATGTGTATATAAAATATATAAAAGCACAATGTGCTCTGATTGGTCGGCTGGAGCAGTGTGTTGTGATTGGTCAAGCGCTTCCAGCGTGTTTGGGAAATAAAAGCCAAATAGCCCAAAATGGAAAAAAAAGCTATGTAGTGTCTTGCCTTAAGATGTTTTTTTCTGACCAGGGGAAAGGAATAGTCCACCCTATAATCATGCATGTTGTTCTCCTTTTGTGGTTCTTGGAGAAAGATTGAGTCACATGGTTTGGGGCGACATGAGGCAGAGTGAATGATAACAGAATGTTTATTTTCTGAAATACCCGTCAGTCTCTGACTTCTGTAGCCTTGCATCATCTCACCCCATCTGTAACCCCACGACTGATGCTGCTCTAAATCTCGACCCTGTCAGTTTTCTCATCTGGAAAAGTGGAATCTCTCTCTGTGTGTGTGTGTGTGTGTTTGAGCTGTGATCATGTTGGCTTAATTCAAATTGGCTGTAAGACATAAAGGGCAAATGTCGGCCGAGCTCTGGAGAGGAGTTGCCATGTTTGTTCTCAGTCACACCGCGGTTTATCCGCTGACAGTGTTGGAGGGAAACCGTTTGACCCTGCGACTGCTGATTTTAATGCTTTCTCATGTAAGCCAGCCGCTCTGACCCACACAACGACTGGCCGTGTTAATCATCAGGGTTTGTTATATGGATCGATTGACAACTATATTATGGCATTCTTACTATAAAACAGCAAAACTGCTACAGTGTTACTATAAAGAGAATCTTATAATAATAATAAGACGAATGACAAACATGCTCAAAACATTAAAATGCATGAGATTGACATTGACAAATTTATTGTTGTTATTGGGGTGAACTGTCACCTGGACATGTTTTCATTCATAATTTCATGTGATTTATGTGAATAGCCTATTTTTCTGTAGCTTGGAGAGAAACAGACAAAACCCGGATCTGTTTCTGTCTATCAATGAGATGATCCAGGTTTTAACGTAAATGATTCAATTTCGGTTTAATCCTGTTTCACATTTGCGTGGCTGATGTTTGCAATATAATCTCAAATATAGTGGAAATAAGATCAGTGAATTGCATGAGGCTGCTGATATTATCCCACACTCATCGTTTTCTGGAAAATGTGCTTGTTGCTTCATAAAGCAAATTAAAAGCCACTTAAATCCCTGCATTAGATAATTCACTATGACAAAGCTCACATACACAAACACACGGCACTGAATCTGCTCTTGTGTGGATCTTTTGCAATTCTAATTTTAAAGCTTCATTATGTTGTCTTGACCGAGACATCAAACTGTCATTGTACAGTATAATGTGAATATTTATTTATTTATTTATTTTTTACCTGATAAAAACTTATTTCTGTATCTCCTGCTAAAGTGTAACAATCTGATGGTGCACAGTAACACTCTAGCAACCACCCAGAACACCTTAGTAACTGTTAATCTGATGGTGCATAGCAACACCCTAGCAAACACCCAGAACACCTTTGTAACTGCTAATCTGATGGTGCATAGCAACACCCTAACAACCACCCAGAACACCTTAGTAACTGCTAATTTGACACAGCATAGCAATACCCTATCAACCACTTAGAACATTTTAGTAACTGCTAATATGACGGTGCATAGCAACACGCTAGCAACCACCCAGAACACCTTAGTAACTGTTAATCTGATGGTGCATAGCAACACCCTAGCAACCACCCAGAACACCTTTGTAACTGCTAATCTGATGGTGCATAGCAACACCCTAGCAAACACCCAGAATTCCTTAGTAACTGTTAATCTGATGGTGCATAGCAACACCCTAGCAACCACCCAGAACACCTTTGTAACTGCTAATCTGATGGTGCATAGCAACACCCTAGCAAACACCCAGAATTCCTTAGTAACTGTTAATCTGATGGTGCATAGCAACACCCTAGCAAAAACCCAGAATTCCTTAGTAACTGCTAATCTGATGGAGCATAGCAGCATCCTAATAACCACCAAGAATGCCTTGGTAACTGCTAATCTGACAGTGCATAGCAACACTCTAGCAACCGCCTAGAACATTTTAGTGACTGCTAATCTGATGGTGCATAGCAACACTTTAGTAATATCTTTAGTTATGAAACTGATGTTACAGCATGTGTTTTCCAGCACGTGTGCATGTTTTAAATGATGTGGAAAGAGTATCATACTCTATACAGTTAGCTTGAGATATATTGATTTCTGTTTCAGAAGGGATTACGCTACGGTGGCTTCTGTATTCCATAATTCAACACCGCCGGGATCAGTGTGTTTGGATGTTGCTTGTATAGGAGTGATCACATGTTTTATTTATTGCTTGAAAAAGATTGTGGAACAGCAGGAAAGTACACATTGTGGAATCGAATAAGAATATAAAACACTCCCAAATGATTGCATGAGCCTCGCTCAGAACTGTTGAAGAATAGCTGTTATATACCTTAATTTTACCGCGGTGAACGGCCTCACATGGCCTCTCAGGAATTATTGAATTATTAATGGTGTTTGCTAATACAACCATCAAGATTACTGTTGATTTAAAGCCGCTAGCACTAAATATTAAGGTTGAGCGTGTGTGTCCTGCAGTGTTTGTTCTCCAGATATGACATCGTAACACAGTAGCAAGCAATTACCACAGTTCTATTGCAGTTGGCGTTATTTAGCATAATTCAACATAAAGATTAATTTCTATGGATGCTTGTTTCTGCCATTTATAAAAACAAAGGTAACTATGGCTTTATCTCACAATTTGGACTTTCCCCCCCCCAAGAATTGCAAGATATAAATGTGCATTTCTGAAAAAAAAACTCAGAATTGCGATTATATAAAATCAGAATTGCAAGATATAAATGTTTATATCTTGCAATTCTGACTTTAAAGTCAGAAATGTGACGAATAAAGTCAGAATTGCATAAACATATCGTGCAATTCTGATTTTATATAATCGTAATTCTGACTTTATATATTGCAATTTTGACTTTATCGCTCGCAGTTCTGATTTTATCGCAGTTCTGTCATTATCGCAATTTTGACTTTATCACAATTTTGACTTTATTGCAAATCTGACTTTATATATCGCAATTTTGACTTTATTGCAGTTTGTATTTTATCGCAGTTCTGATTTTATATAAATTTTGACTTTATATATCGTAATTCTGACTTCATCACAATTTAGATTTTATCGCAGTTCTGACTTTATATAAAATTTGACTATCGCAATTCTGACTTCATCGCAATTTTGATTTTATCGCAGTTCTGACTTTATTGCAATTCTGACTTTAT
>CM077185.1:39764187-39791687 GCA_039654105.1 Coreius guichenoti | reverse complement strand
AATCACACTGTGTTTGTATCAGAATAAATTCAGGAACAAATCTCACAGAAACATATGAAAATGTGATAAATTGCCATGAAAATAATGTCTTGAAGCAACAACTCTTAATGATCCTAAAAATAGGCTTAATTTTCGGACAGATTTATTGGTTGTGGAGATGATCTGAACATGAGATGTCAAGTGTCAAGATGGTCTTGAGTCGTTCATTTTCTTCTTGGCTGGTTTTACGCTAATGAGCAGGTAAAAGCTTAATTAGCCGTTGATAATGAATTGGTCTATTTTTAAAAAAGTTTTCAGGTTGCTGAGGGGCGTCTTTCGCCATCTGTCACGCTCTCGTCCAATCACATCATGAGACAGCGTTACCTCGCTGATCTGGCTTTTACTGCATCTTTGAAATGATGCAATTATCATTTAATATCAATAAAACGTCCTACTTCTGTCAATAGATGCGTTGGACGGCTCTCTTTTTCTCTTCTCAACAAACACAGGACACTTTTTGTGCTTTTTGTGTGTTTTTTTAGTTTTCTTTTTAATTTTTTTTTTTTTTTTTTTAATTAATATTTCTATTCGGCTTTCATTTATTTTTCATTTCAGTTTTAGTTGATTTCAGTCCTTCGACCTAACTTACTTATTTCAGTTATTTGTCAAGGCAACATTTCTAATTTTCTAATTTCTAATTTTCTCTTTCCTCTAATATTTGTATTTTATTTTATTTTCAGCAGTTCAAAAGGGGTCGACTATTTTAAGTACTGGAAAACAGTTCAATGGTTTAGTTTTGAGCAATAATAACACTGAGTACAACAACAGAAAGATTAGGCTTTAGTAATTATAGTACTTCCACTTACAGAGAATGATGGGAAAGTTTTGAGTGTGAGTGTGTGAGTGTGTGTGAGTGCATATGTAAGTGTGTGTGAGTGTATGAGTGTCTGTATGAGTGTGTGTGTGTGTTTGTTTGTGTGTGTGAGGTGTGTTTGTGTGAGTGTGCGTGTGTTTGTGAGTGCGTGTGCGTGTGCGTGTGTGTGTGTGTGTGAGTGCGTGTGTGTGTGTGAGTGCGTATGTAAGTGTGTGTGAGTGTGTATGAGTGTGAGTGCGTGTGTGTGTGTGTGTATGAGTGTCTGTATGAGTGTGAGTGCGTGTGTATGTGAGTGTGTGTATGAGTGTCTGTATGAGTGTGTGTGTGTGTGAGTGTTGTATGAGTGTCTGTATGAGTGTGAGTGTGTGTCTGTGTGTGTGTGTGTTTGTGAGCGTGAGTGTGTGTGTGTGTGTGTGTGTGAGTGTTGTATGAGTGTCTGTATGAGTGTGAGTGTGTGTCTGTGTGTGTTTGTGTGTGTGTGTGTGAGTGAGTGTGTGTGTGTGAGTGTCTGTATGAGTGTCTGTATGTGAGTGTGTGTGAGTTTGTGTATGAGTGTGAGTGAGTGTGTGTGTGTGTGTGTGTGTGTATGAGTGTCTGTATGAGTGTGAGTGAGTGTGTGTGTATGTGAGTGAGTGTGAGCGTGTGTGTGTGTGTGTGTGTGTGAGTGTTGTATGAGTGTCTGTATGAGTGTGAGTGTGAGTGTGTGTCTGTGTGTGTATGTGTGCGTCTGTGTGTGTATGTGTGCGTGTGTGTGTGTTTCAGTAAGTGTAGTGTAAGGGTGTGACAGCCTCTCCATTTATCAGCTCCATCATCGATCGGTTAAGCGTGTTCTGGCCTCTATTGGCATCTCATCAGACGCAGGGGAAACGCAGGAGTGCAAGAGGTGCAATTAGCGCGTCCCTGGAGCACCAGAGACTGACAGCCAATTGGCTGCAAGGACTGCTGTCATTACATGGTGAAGTCATAATACCCCATCCATCCACCGTCCAATCAGATCCCTCCTGACTTAATTGGCCGTTCTCTCAGGTATGTGAGTACTGGTGTTGATGGAGCATTTGCTGTAGTGACCAGCCGTGAAGTTACGCATGAAATGGATTTGAGCGCTGAAGCAGAAAGCTGTGAGTGTGAGTGTTAAACACAGATGAAAAACTTCTGTGCTGGTAACAGCATGTCTGGTGTTTGTGTTTCAGAGATTCTGGTTTAATCATGCATCAGTATTATTATTGATCATACTTGTGATTAACACTAAACTTCAGCGTGTAGCTCAGCATTTTGATTTGGCCTCATAGTCTCTAGAACATCCTGACAAGACCCTAGCAACCACCCAGAACACAATAGCAACGCCATGGCAACCACCCATAACACCTTAGCAACATCCTAGCAACCACTCATAACACCTTAGCAACACCCTAGAAACCACTCATAACCACCTAGAACACCTTAGCTATGCCCTGACAATCACCCAGAACACCTTAGCAATATCCTAGCAACCACTCATAACACCTTAGCAACACCCTTACAATGTCCTAGAACACCTTAGCAACACCCTAGCATCCACGCTTAACACCTTAACAACGCCTTAGAAACCACTTATAATATCTTAGCAATGCCTTAGCAACCACACAGAACACCTTAGCTATGTCATAGAACACCTCAGCAATGCCCTGGCAACCATTCATAACACCTTAGCAACACCCTTACAATGCCCTAGAACACCTTAGCAACACCCTAGCATCCACGCATAACACCTTAACAACGCCCTAGAAACCACTCATAATATCATAGCAATGCCCTAGCAACCACACAGAACACCTTAGCAATGTTATGGCAACCACTCATAACTCCTTAGCAACCACCCATAACACCTTAACAACGCTCTAGCATCCCCTCATTACACCTTAGCAATGCCCTAGAACACCTTAGCAACACCCTAGCATCCACTCATAACGCCTTATCACCACCACAGCAACCACCCAGAACACCTTAGCAATGCCATTGCAACCACTCATAATACCTTAGCAACCACTCAGAACACCTTAAAAACGCCCTAGCAGCCACTCATAACACCTTAGCAACACGCTAGAACACCTTAGCAACACCCTAACATCCACTCATAACACCTTAGCAATGCCCTAGAAACCACTCATAATATCTTAGCAATGCCCTAGCAACCACCCAGAACACCTTAGCAATGCTATGGCAACCAATCCTAACACCTTAGCAACCACCCAGAACACCTTAGCAATGCCCTAGCATCCACTCATAACACCTTAGCAATGCTCTAGAACACCTTAGCATCTTAGGATCCACTCATAACATCTTAGCACCTCCCCAGCAACCACCCAGAACACCTTAGCAATGCCATGGCAACCACTCATAATACCTTAGCAACCACTCATAACACCTTAGCAACACCCTAGAACACCTTAGCAACGCCCTAACATCCACTCATAACACCTTAGCAATGCCCTAGAAACCACTCATAATACTTTAGCAATGCCCTAGCAACCACCCAGAACACCTTAGCAACACCATAGCATCCACTCATAACACCTTAGCAATGCCCTAGAACACCTTAGCATCCTAGGATCCACTCATAAAACCTTAGCACCGCCCCAGCAACCACCCAGAACACCTAGCAATGCCCTAGCAACCACCCAGAACACCGTAGCAATGCCCTAGCAACCACACAGAACGCCCTAGCAACCACTAATAACACCCTATTATAGTGGCAGTGAGTTTTGCGTTGCAAACATTCCTTGTTTCTGCCAAAAACGTAAAAATCTAGTTAGTTCAGATCATCTTTCGTGGATCATGCAGATGTTTATCATAGATCATTTTTCTTAAAAGTAGAATCTTAAAAGTAAGTTTCCTCTGGTGAATGTTGTGTGAGTAAACAGACAGTTGCGTTTCCTCAGAAGTCTGTATTAAACAGGATTTGAGAGTTGATGTCAGTCTGTAGCTCTTCTTGATTCTCCTTGAAATGCAGCTTGAAAGCGTGTTTGGTTATTGTGTGAGCACGAGCGAATGAAATCAATCCAGCAGACTAAAGGGAATGACACTGTCAGGATGGATTTGCATGTCTGCTTGGCACTCGAAACGGATGAACAGAGAGCCGCAAAACGGTGTCACTTGAAGAATGGGATAAACTGTGTCTCCCTCCTTCACAGCTAAAAATAGATCTTAAAGGCGAAGGGTGCAGTGTTTTAGATGCTCAGAATCAGATACTGTCTGGCGTCCATGTTTAGTGTTCAGAGTTTGACTTCCTGTACTGGCCGTTTCCTGTGGGGCGTTTCAGATCTGTAACCGTACAGAATGTATGTGCACTAGTAATAGGGATGCTTGCCTTGGTTCACTAAATGTAAAATGCCTCATTCAGCCAATTACAGATTTCTTGTTCAGCACATTTTCACATACCACATTAACGTAAAAAAAACTTTAATACATTATCTCATCCATGAACATGATTTCTGCCTGAGTCCCATTGGATTGCCTTCCAACGGCTGTGGAGGTGAAGACGACAACTCCCATGATTCAACGCTCATTCACGGCGTCATCAAGCTATGCCTTTGTTTTGAATAAGCGCCCTCTAGTGGCCAAACTTACATACTGTGCCTTTAACAACACAACATGACATGACACAGAGGCGCAACACACAAAAAACAACACGACATGACACAACAAAAAAAAACAACAAAAAAAACCGCACAACAACACGACACGACAAAAAAAACAACACAACACGACAAAAAAAAACACAACACGACAAAAAAACAACACGACACGACACAACAAAAAAAACAACAACAAAAAAACAACACGACACGACAAAAAAACAACACAACACGACAAAAATAACAACACGACAAAAAAAACAACACAACACGACAAAAAAAACAACACAACACGACAAAAAAACAACATGACAAAAAAACAACACAACACAACACAACAAAAAACAATACGACACAACACGACAAAAAACAACACAACACGACAAAAAACCGACACAACACAACAAAAAAACATGATACAACACAACCGAAAAAAAAACAACAACAAAAGTTTCATCAAAAGTCAGCAAAACAATAATCCTATAACAGCATGATTTATTCATGCCGCATTGCGTGCTGGGAACTCACAAACCCTTAGCGTTTCAGCAGTAGTGTTCAGTTGAAATAACTGCATAGCTTTGTTCAGACGGATGTGTTTGACTAGTTGGGAAAACATTCGGGCAAATTCTGTTGGTTTTTATGTAGTTTTTGTGACTCAAAAGGTAAACTTGAACATATGTATATTTCACAGAGCATTAACATCTTGTAGATTTACTGCATGAAATCTTCTTATTCAAGAGCCAATTAGGAGTTGCATTCTACTAATTAGTTGAGTTAATTGGTCGGTGTAGAGGTGAAAGCTGGAATGAGGAAGTCTTGTCAATGTCCGTCTCGTTGGGAGCGTCTTTCTTGTCGATATGCGTCCGGCTGACTCAGGCTCTGGTGTCTCTACAGGCTTATTGATTTTCAACATCAAAATCAGCAGCTTCTGAAAGTTTCATGTGTTGAGGCGCGAATAGAACTTTTCCTGTGTGGACGATGAACACTGGCGTTGGTGAGACTGCTTTAAATGATCAGCGGTTTTAGATCTCGTTTTGGTGCTCTTGAAGAATCATTATTCATATAATATAATGTGTAAATAAAAACAGATGCAGTTCAAAAGGGGTCGACTAAAAATTGGTGCGGTCAGACCTTTCTGTTTCACTGATCGGCCTGTGGCTGTTATTTGACTGACAGGCAGAGGACTGACAGCTAATTACGCCACTAGCAGATTCTAAGCGTCACTATTTCCACAACTGAAGGAAGTGACATCACCGGGGGCTGGTAAACTACTTAGACTGCCTCCAAAATTAGCCATCCTAAAGTGTGACCACACATCTGATGGCAGCTTCATAACACATCTGCTCTCGGTATCGGCATGGCCAGACAGGAACTGCAGAATCTCTGGGTGATTGCTAAGGTGTCACTAAGGTGTTATGAGTGGTTGCTAGGGTGTTGATATGGTGTTATGAGTGGTTGCTTGGGCATTGCTTAGGTGTTCTGGGTGGTTGTTATGGTGTTGATAATGTGTCCTAGAGCACTGATGAGGTAATCTGGGTAATTGCTAAGGTGTCACTAAGGTGTTATGAGTGGTTGCTAGGCATTGCTTAGGTGTTCTAGAGTATTGACAAGGTATTCTGGGTGATTGCTGGGGTGTCAAGTCAAGTCACCTTTATTTATATATCGCTTTTTACAATGCCGATTGTTTCAAAGCAGCTTCACAGTGGCAATAGGAAAATAATGCAACAGAATTTGATTCGGCTGTACAGCCGCTCTGGAGAAAACGGTGATGTCATCCAGCTCATTTCAATTATCATATAGTGTCAATGCGGGCAGATCAGTAATATAGTTGATATAGTTAATTTAGTTTAGTAATTAAATTTATTTGGATATTTAGTTGAAAGTTTAGTGTCCCCAACTGAGCAAGCCAAGCCAAAGGCGACAGTGGCAAGGAACCAAAACTCCATCAGGTGGCATAATGGAGAAATAAACCTTGGGAGAAACCAGGCTCAGTCGGGGTGCCAGTTCTCCTCTGGCCAATTAACAAACAGTGTATGATTATGATTCTGGCAACTTTACAGGTCAGAAGTCCTATTAGATGACAAGTCATATTAGATCTGAATATTCAAAGGATCGGAGTCATCACGCCGGAGACGGATCCATTGAGGATATCGTGTCGATGAGGCAATTTCAGAGGGGAGACTAATTGACACAGTCTCTACAGACACTTCAGGGATGCGTTGGTCATGTCTGGGCGCAGGTCCACCAACTGATCTGGATACGGCCCGGATCCGGCCGACTGCAGTAAACCTCGGGATAAACAGAGAGACTAACATTAGTGTAGATGCCATTCTTCTTATGATGTAACGAGTACATCAGGTGTTATGGGAAGTGTTCCCGGTTCCGGCTAACCCTACAGTGGGGAGAACAAGTATTTGATACACTGCCGATTTTGCAGGTTTGCCAACTTACAAAGCATGTAGAAGTCTGTGATTTTTATCATAGGTACTCTTCAACTGTGAGTGACGGAATCTAAAACAAAAATCCAGAAAATCACATTGTATGATTTTTAAGTAATTAATTTGCATTTTATTGCATGACATAAGTATTTGATACATCAGAAAAGCAGAACTTAATATTTGGTACAGAAACCTTTGTTTGCAATTACAGAGATCATACGTTTCCTGTAGTTCTTGACCAGGTTTGCACACACTGCAGCAGGGATTTTGGCCCACTCCTCCATACAGACCTTCTCCAGATCCTTCAGGTTTCGGGGCTGTCGCTGGGCAATACGGACTTTCAGCTCCCTCCAAAGATTTTCTATTGGGTTCAGGTCTGGAGACTGGCTAGGCCACTCCAGGACCTTGAGATGCTTCTTACGGAGCCACTCCTTAGTTGCCCTGGCTGTGTGTTTCGGGTCGTTGTCATGCTGGAAGACCCAGCCACGACCCATCTTCAATGCTCTTACTAAGGGAAGGAGGTTGTTGGCCAAGATCTCGTGATACATGGCCCCATCCATCCTCCCCTCAATACGGTGCAGTCGTCCTGTCCCCTTTGCAGAAAAGCATCCCCAAAGAATGATGTTTCCACCTCCATGCTTCACGGTTGGGATGGTGTTCTTGGGGTTGTACTCATCCTTCTTCTTCCTCCAAACACGGCGAGTGGAGTTTAGACCAAAAAGCTCTATTTTTGTCTCATCAGACCACATGACCTTCTCCCATTCCTCCTCTGGATCATCCAGATGGTCATTTGCAAACTTCATACGGGCCTGGACATGCGCTGGCTTGAGCAGGAGGACCTTGCGTGCGCTGCAGGATTTTAATCCATGACGGCGTAGTGTGTTACTAATGGTTTTCTTTGAGACTGTGGTCCCAGCTCTCTTCAGGTCATTGACCAGGTCCTGCCGTGTAGTTCTGGGCTGATCCCTCACCTTCCTCATGATCACTGATGCCCCACGAGGTGAGATCTTGCATGGTGCCCCAGACCGAGGGAGACTGACCGTCATCTTGAACTTCTTCCATTTTCTAATAATTGCGCCAACAGTTGTTGCCTTCTCACCAAGCTGCTTGCCTATTGTCCTGTAGCCCATCCCAGCCTTGTGCAGGTCTACAATTTTATCCCTGATGTCCTTACACAGCTCTCTGGTCTTGGCCATTGTGGAGAGGTTGGAGTCTGTTTGATTGAGTGTGTGGACAGGTGTCTTTTATACAGGTAACGAGTTCAAACAGGTGCAGTTAATACAGGTAATGAGTGGAGAACAGGAGGGCTTCTTAAAGAAAAACTAACAGGTCTGTGAGAGCCGGAATTCTTACTGGTTGGTAGGTGATCAAATACTTATGTCATGCAATAAAATGCAAATTAATCATACAGTGTGATTTTCTGGATTTTTGTTTTAGATTCCGTCTCTCACAGTTGAAGAGTACCTATGATAAAAATTACAGACCTCTACATGCTTTGTAAGTGGACAAACCTGCAAAATCGGCAGTGTATCAAATACTTGTTCTCCCCACTGTAGTTAATGCAGCCTAACAATCATTTAACTGATTTGAATAATATAAATTAAAAATGTTTTATGTGTATGCCATAGTAAAGAGATGTGTTTTTAGTCTAGATTTAAACTGACAGAGTGTGTCTGCTTCCCGAACAATGCTAGGAAGACTGTTCCAGAGTTTAGGTGCTAAATAGGAAAAGGATCGACCGCCTGCAGTTGATTTTGATATTCTAGGTATTATCAACTGGCCAGAATTTTGAGACCGCAATAGACGTGATGGAGTATAATGCGTTAAGAGCTCGCTCAAGTACTGGGGAGCTAAACCATTTAGTGCTTTGTAAGTAATCAGCAAGATTTTAAAATGTATGCAATGTTTAATAGGGAGCCAATGCAGTGTTGCCAGAACCGGGCTAATATGGTCATACTTCCTGGTTCTAGTAAGAACTCTAGCTGCTGCGTTTTGGACAAGCTGCAGTTTATTTATTAAGCGAGCAGGGCAACCACCCAGTAGAGCATTACAATAATCTAGCCTTGAGGTCATGAACGCATGAACTAACTGTTCAGCATTTTGCATTGAAAGCATGTGCTGTAATTTAGATATATTTTTAAGATGGTAGAATGCAGTTTTACAGATGCTAGAAACGTGGCTTTCAAATGAGAGATTGGTATCAAAGAGCACACCCAGGTTCCTAACTGACGACGAACCTTTAGGGGGGCACCAGAGTTCACAGGGGGAGTTTATATGCTTTGAGGTCAAACATGGATACGAAAAACCTTTCCATATAATTTCTAGGAATGCTCCAAATGATCGGCCACTTTTCCGAAAATGTTAACATTTACTTCGTTTGATTCTATATGTGGTCTCTCAGCTTGCCGATCACATAAACCGATCACATTTTAATGACGCAAAAGACGTGAGCTTGCTCACACCAGCTGTGAGATGTGCGGCAAAAATGAAAAGATCAGCAGCGGCTGCGTCTCCGGGCTCAATAATAACGCAGTGAAAAGGTGTGTATGGTTCAAACTACTTTATTAAAAAAATCCAGAATTCTTCCACTCTCTTCTGAACTCTTTCCCTCACACGGTAGTGTGTTCTCCTCATTAGAGCTTCAGGTGAAGGGTTGCCAGTAGAGATGCACCAGTCTACCGACCTTCAATCAGAACCGGCCAGTTCTGTTTTTTTGTTTTATTTCGCCCGGTCTCTGTCCCAGACTTGCACACAAAATGCATTGCAATCATTTCTCAAAATGTAATTTGTGTGGACAACGTTAACCGAGGCCAGAGACGGGACACGCTGAAGACGGACGCAAAGAGAAGAGCAGAGAAAATACTGTACCGGGCAGAGCAAGCTCACTGTTGTGATGCTTGGAATATAGGAAGAAAATTCTACACATTAAATTGGAGTGGGGGCTTATATGAATGCATTTCTGAAGGGAAATGACTGACTTCACTCAATTTTTGATGACATTTTCTTTTAATCTTACCTCCGTATGATGCCTATTAAAGCAGTGTTTATATATAAGCTTTGTTTCCAGAGGTAACCAAGGAAACTCTATACACTGCAAAAATGATTTTCTTATTTACAAACCCGATTCCAAAAAAGTTGGGACACTGTACAAATTGTGAATAAAAAAGGAATGCAATAATTTACAAATCTCATAAACTTATATTTTATTCACAATAGAATATAGATAACATATCAAATGTTGAAAGTGAGACATTTTGAAATGTCATGCCAAATATTGGCTCATTTTGGATTTCATGAGAGCTACACATTCCAAAAAAGTTGGGACAGGTAGCAATAAGAGGCCGGAAAAGTTAAATGTACATATAAGGAACAGCTGGAGGACCAATTTGCAACTTATTAGGTCAACTGGCAACATGATTGGGTATAAAAAGAGCCTCTCAGAGTGGCAGTGTCTCTCAGAAGTCAAGATGGGCAGAGGATCACCAATTCCCCCAATGCTGCGGCGAAAAATAGTGGAGCAATATCAGAAAGGAGTTTCGCAGAGAAAAATTGCAAAGAGTTTGAAGTTATCATCATCTACAGTGCATAATATCATCCAAAGATTCAGAGAATCTGGAACAATCTCTGTGCGTAAGGGTCAAGGCCGGAAAACCATACTGGATGCCCGTGATCTTCGGGCCCTTAGACGGCACTGCATCACATACAGGAATGCTACTGTAATGGAAATCACAACATGGGCTCAGGAATACTTCCAGAAAACATTGTCGGTGAACACAATCCACCGTGCCATTCGCCGTTGCCGGCTAAAACTCTATAGGTCAAAAAAGAAGCCATATCTAAACATGATCCAGAAGCGCAGGCGTTTTCTCTGGGCCAAGGCTCATTTAAAATGGACTGTGGAAAAGTGGAAAACTGTTCTGTGGTCAGACGAATCAAAATTTGAAGTTCTTTTTGGAAAACTGGGACGCCATGTCATCCGGACTAAAGAGGACAAGGACAACCCAAGTTGTTATCAGCGCTCAGTTCAGAAGCCTGCGTCTCTGATGGTATGGGGTTGCATGAGTGTGTGTGGCATGGGCAGCTTACACATCTGGAAAGGCACCATTAATGCTGAAAGGTATATCCAAGTTCTAGAACAACATATGCTCCCATCCAGACGTCGTCTCTTTCAGGGAAGACCTTGCATTTTCCAACATGACAATGCCAGACCACATACTGCATCAATTACAACATCATGGCTGTGTAGAAGAAGGATCCGGGTACTGAAATGGCCAGCCTGCAGTCCAGATCTTTCACCCATAGAAAACATTTGGTGCATCATAAAGAGGAAGATGCGACAAAGAAGACCTAAGACAGTTGAGCAACTAGAAGCCTGTATTAGACAAGAATGGGACAACATTCCTATTCCTAAACTTGAGCAACTTGTCTCCTCAGTCCCCAGACGTTTGCAGACTGTTATAAAAAGAAGAGGGGATGCCACACAGTGGTAAACATGGCCTTGTCCCAACTTTTTTGAGATGTGTTGATGCCATGAAATTTAAAATCAACTTATTTTTCCCTTAAAATTATACATTTTCTCAGTTTAAACATCTGATATGTCATCTATGTTGTATTCTGAATAAAATATTGAAATTTGAAACTTCCACATCATTGCATTCTGTTTTTATTCACAATTTGTACAGTGTCCCAACTTTTTTGGAATCGGTTTTGTAGTATTTTTGTCTTGTTTCCAGTCTAAATATATAAGAATTCTTAAATCATTAGATCTTAGAGTTTCTTATATGTATGGAGGGGGGGCTTCATGGACAAAAGGTTGGGAACCACTGTTCTAGAGTACTGATATGGTATTTTGGGTGGTTGCTAGGGTGTTGCTTAGGTGTTCTAGAGCATTGCTAAGGTATTCAGGCTAGGGTGTTGCTATGGTGTTATGAGTGGTTGCTAGGGTGTTGCTAATGTGTTCTGGGTGGTTGCCTTGCCAAGCATAAGAGACTTCTTTCAAAAACATTAACAATTTTTACCAACCTCACACTTTTAAACGGGTGTATATTTGTCTTTGTCTCACATTAATATGCTTCTTGGATGGATTTCTTTTACAGAGCTTTTTCCAGTGCATTCTGGGATTGACTAAATCTGGATGCTGCCTTTGTTTTAGAACTGTGCTGGAGAAACATGAGCCATGGACCTCGAAAGTGGCATATTGTCTTAATAAGGTAGCAGAAAGTCAGCTTTATTTCTACAGAGCTTTATACAATAGATTGTTTCAAAGCAGCTTCACGATAATAAACAGGAAAATAATGAATTATTTAGCCAAAATATTTAATGAGCAAACGCACAGCAATTTGAATTCTGTGGGAATCCTTGGGTTTTGTCAGGAAGGATTCAAATTATATGGCAGTTTCCTGCCAGAAGATAATTCACACATTTTAATAAACATAAGCAGCTTCAAAGCAGGATCTGGACCACATGCAAAGCCGTTCCACATGCAATCATATACAGATCTGCGTTTACTCACACACATGCGAGGTTCACACGCGCTGACACATGCATTATTGATGCTCTCCGCTCATAGGCCTGAAACACAGAAATGATCTAATGAATAAATGATCGGGATACAGACTGAGCTGATGATTAACTGCAGTTCTGCTCTAAAATACACTGAGATAACTACAAGGCATCACAAATACGCATGAAGCCTGTTTTGAAATGTATGCAACCTGAGCACATTTAAAGTGTTCTTCATGGAGACACATGTGATGTGATCATAATTAAGGTTTGAAACAGAAGTGCATCGGTGATGTCTACTTTTGGTTTTTCTCGTGAGCTTCAGATGCATGTCTTTGTGAGCATTAGTAGGTTCTGGGACGGATCAGGTTCATTATTTTGTTTATTCTCAGCTCTGCCCCGCAGCAAAATGATCACCCGGTTCACCCTCAGAAACTTGCTCTGAAGGGCGAACGTGGATGTTAAGCAACTTCGTAAAACAAAGGAGGAAAGTGATGCTTCTGTCGACGTCAATGCAAATGAAATGCAGCAGCTGGGAGGAAACGTTCTGCCGTAATGACTCTTTAATTGAGCCGCTTTTCCTTTACCTGATGGATCCGTGATAAAGCTCGTCATTAGGTTTCTCATCAGTCTCTCACGGGTAGAGCAGATCATTTTAGATGCATTGTTTCCCGCGCTGATGAGACGTCTCTGTTGATCTGAATAGAGCTGATGGTAACGTTTTGCATTCATACACTTGTTGGAACGTAATTGCGCTAAATAAACCATTCATTCAATCAAAACCATCAAAATGATTGTTTTTGCACTTGTTCTTTTTATGTTTCTGTATGTGTTGAATACAGTAGGAGGAAGGGATGAAACTGAAGAAGTGTTCCTTTTTTACCATAAAATCAAGGCCTTTTTAAGGACAATTACCATTTTTTTGCATTGTGAAAAGAAATGTGTAATCACTATATCATTTAAAAATAACCTCACACTGCAAAAAAAAAAAAAACCTTAATTGTCCTAGATTAACAATGCAGTAATTACTAAAGAAAATTTATTCTTATTACTGTGATACAATTATTTTATACATATTTTTTAATTTAAATAAATTAAAATGCAGTACAGAAAATGCTAACATGATTAGGAATTTACAAAAATTTATTTGATTGTTTGTTTGTACATTACACAAACATTACGTAAAATGTGTAATTGCTTTATTTTCTTTAATAACATATAACAATTTTAATTAAAAAATATATATATTTCTCTTGATTTTGGGGTAAAATGTGACCTGGAAAATTCTTGACAGGTTTTGTGAGATTCATCTATACACTGCAAAAAATAAAGTATTTCAGTCTTGTTTTCCAGCAACGATATCTAAACGCCCACTGCTGTGATTGGCCGCTGTGAGACTTCAGTGTAAACGCCCACTGCTGTGATTGGCTGCTGTGAGACTTCAGTGTAAACGCCCACTGCTGTGATTGGCCGCTGTGAGACTTCAGTGTAAACGCCCACTGCTGTGATTGGCCGCTGTGAGACTTCAGTGTAAACACCCACTGCTGTGATTGGCTGCTGTGAGACTTCAGTGTAAACGCCCACTGCTGTGATTGGCTGCTGTGAGACTTCAGTGTAAACGCCCACTGCTGTGATTGGCCACTGTGAGACTTCAGTGTAAACGCCCACTGCTGTGATTGGCTGACATCTTTGCATATGAAATAGTTAGTATTACATGTCAAAACGTGCTAAAAGTTTAAGAGAGAGTTTTACTGTTGCAGCTCTCAAGGTTAACTAATGGTGAAAATAGTTGTGAATATAATCGTTGATTATAATGGGAGTTTTGGCGCAAGCCACCGATAAACTCCCGCTGTTTGATTGACAGCTCCAGCAATTGTAAAGGGAGCGTTCTTTGATTGCTTTCTATATATTATTTAATCACAGTTTAAATAACAGATTATTTTCATCCTAATAAGAGAAACAATGTGAAGTTGAGCGTTTAGTCACTGGTTTGAACATCTGACTGTTCATGAATCATTACATATCGGAAATCACTGGTCTCAGATCAGGCATTAGAATTAACACGGTTACTTACATGTTGTGGCATTACTGTCGAGTCCATATCATAAAAGTTTGTTTGCACCAAAATTGCGTCTGATTTCCCAAAGAATCCACAGTGAAATGTAGCGAATACAAATAAATAATGCTCAACTGAGACATTCACATCGTTGAAAATAAATAAGCACATTCCTCGCATTAGGATCCTTTGGAAGGTAATGTTATTTAGTCTCTCCTCGTCATCTCACTAACACTCCAGTGGGCGGGGCCAAAGCTGCAATGATGAAGTGGGCGTTGATCTTCTTCTGCAGAGGTGGTCTTTCACCATCTATGACGTCGTTCTCTGGGCTTGGTTACAATAAAAGCTGTTTTTGGACTAACAAGGAAGTTTTCAGTTCTGAAACTTAAAGTATTATGACCTCTTATATGTCAAAAGCTCAAGGGAAATTTGATTCAGACAGCAGCACATCTTTAAAAGCGTCTCACTGTCCAGTCTGTTCCAGTCGGTTCTTCTGTTATTATTCCAGAGCAGTTCCATGAGCGCCGGCTCTTTTCTGCTGTCCTGCGTCTCGACACATCTAGATAATGCATGAGTTCTGTGACTCGCCAACCTGCTAAAGCAACACAGTAAGAAGCTTTGAGAAAGTGCTAATGCACTCATGCATTTCATTTATTTTTATTTCTCCCTTGCACTTGAAAACTCTCTGCCTTGTTTTGTATTCATTCTGTGATCTAACAGTACACATGCCATGGTAAAGGGCACATAAAGAGCTGTTTTTCCATGTTTCACATGGTTTGACGCCACTGATACAGACGGGCTTTTATCCTCCCGTGGACTTGATTGTAGGAGATTATGAGTGACATTAATTACTTTCCATCTTAATGGCTCTCTTTATAAATAGTTAAAATGTTCTTTCATTGAATGAAAAGCACGTGTACATCAGTCGCCTAGCCTTGCTCATGTCCTGATTTTACTCCAGAACAGCAACACAAACCCTCATGACGTGATTCAGGAGTCGTTCAGAAGCAGAACTGATGTCTCTGTGCTCGTCTGAACACTGAATCAAACTCTTTCAGATCTTTCTCCTCGGATCGGATGAGAATTGATTGACAGTCAGGCTGGATGTTATATATCATAACCGATGACTGACGTGCTGTTTAATTTCTGAAGGTGACAGTCTGAGCAGATATTACACACACTGAAGAAGGACAGTATATGTTATAAACTCATGAAACCATGAACAGAAAGAAGCTCACAGGATTCAAGATTTTTTGTGTTTGTTCTGAATATTAGATTTTTAGATCTTTTAGAGTCTCTTCTGCTCACCAACGCTGCGTTCATTTGATCAAAAATACAGTAAAATTGAAATATTACTCCAGTGTAAATCAGCTGTTCTCTATGTGAATATATAGTAAAGTGTAATTTATTCCTGTGATCAAAGCTGAATTTATCATCATTACTCCAGTCTTCAGTGTCACATGATCCTTCACAAATCATTCTCATATGAGGATTTGATGCTCAACAAACATTTATGATTATTATCAGTGTTGAAAACAGTCATATTTTTGTGGAAACTGTGATATATTTCATTTTTCAGGATTCTTTGATGAATAGAAAGTTCAAAAGAAGAGCATTTATTTGAAATAGAATTTTTTGTGACATAAATATCACTTTTGAAGGGTAGTGCACGTCAAGTGCTTTAACAAAGAAACATGAGCTTCACAATTCTGTTTTTAACCCGTCAGGATCACTGAACACACTTTCATTATAAGTAATTGTTTGTATGTAAACCGGTTTGTGTTTTTATCTCTGGCTAAAGTTGCCCTATTGTGCCGTATATCGAGTGAAACGCTTCACAAACAAGAACAAATGTAGGGCGGGGCTTGATTGTGTCTGTGGGGAATTGATTGGATGGTTGTGGTTTGCTATTGGTGGATCTCATGTGAGTGACAGGTTGCCCCGCCCTCGTCATCAGAGAAGAGATTAAGTTATTCTAATTCAAGATTATTAACACAATAATGATAAATCATTTATAATAAACACTGCAATATTCCATAAAAAAAAATGTAAGTTTTGATAGTGACTTTAGGACAGAATGAGTTTCCCCATGTCTTTAATCTGAACAGAATCTGATGTTTTTCAGCAAAATGAGTGATTAGAAACACATCTGGAGGATTTTCTCTGAATGAAGACATTGTCACAGTTAGGAAAGCATCGCTCCGTAAAGAAACATCTGGAAAGTATATGGTGCGTGTAATGCGTTATCAGCCGAGAGAGAAATCAAATTTAGTCTAGCTTTTTCTTTTTTTAAGAAACACTTCAGCCAAAGAGGCTATTTACTCTGACTCCGCCCACCGTCATCTGATTGGGCCAGACTAAATCACAAAAGAAACCTGTGATAACAGGATCAAACTCATTCTTCTGCTTTTCCCCATCGCATATCAGCTCAGAGTAGCGTTTATTTTAAATAAAAATTAAGAAAATATTCGAAAAGGCGAAATCAAGTGCCTAATGGGTATTTAATAATGTGATCTGAATGTGTCGTTATTATTGCATACTGTTTTATAATGCAATACATCGAGGTGCAAATAATATCTGCCACTATTAACATCTAACTTTTATTTACACAGCTGCCAAATAAAAATGTTGTTTTCAGTCTGAAACTGTACAAACAAGTAGACTGAAACAATTTTCACTCAGAATTTGCTAGTAGACTTCACAAATAATTGCAATCGGCAAGTAACTCATTGAATTAAACATGATGTTTTGAAGTAGTAAGACTGAAATAGTACAAATCCCATGATCTTGTTTTTATATAATCCCATAATCTGTTTTATTTACAACTTTAAAAAATCTTTTTTTACACTGTATGAATGCAAATGCTTCTAAAGAAAACAGTTTTTACTCAGAAACTGTTAGTAAGTTTCAGTATTTCAATGCAAACGCTTCCAATCCATGATCAATTATGATATTTTGTCTTATGATATTTTTTTGGGTGAGACTACAGGCGAAACCATTGTTTTTTCATGCACTGACATTTTACATTTTATTCCTGAAAACATGGTGAAAATGCATTTTTTCTGTCTGTTGATAGTATTTTCTGATTTATGATAAAATCCCTTCTGTAAAAACCTTTGATATGGCATCAAAATCAAAAGAATTATGAATCTGGCTCTATCAAATGTTCAGCTTTCTGTTCTGGAAATGTATGCAAATTAATGCATATTTAAACATAACATTTCAGAAAGCTTGTAATATAAAATTGTGTTAATGTACTGTGATTAATCAGTATGGTGATATATACACCGATCAGGCATAACATTATGACCACCTTCCTAATATTGTGTTGGTCCACCTTTTGCTGACCCGTCGAGGCATGGACTCCACTAGACCCCTGAAGGTGTGCTGTGGTATCTGGCACCAAGATGTTAGCAGCAGATCCTTTAAGTCCTGTAAGTTGCGAGGTGGGGCCTCCATGGATCGGGCTTGTTTGTTCAGCACATCCCACAGATGCTCGACTGGATTGAGATCTGGGGAATTTGGAGGCCAAGTCAACACCTCAAACTCGTTGTTGTGCTCCTCAAACCATTCCTGAACCATTTTTGCTTTGTGGCAGGCTCCGTGGTCCAGTTCTGATGCTCACGTGCCACTGTTGGTGCTTTCGGCGGTGGACAGGGGTCAGCATGGGCACCCTGACTGGTCTGCGGCTATGCCGCCCCATACACAACAAACTGCGATGCACTGTGTATTCTGACACCTTTCTATCAGAACCAGCATTAACTTCTTGAGCAATTTGAGCTCCAGTAGCTCGTCTGTTTGATCGGACCACACGGGCCAGCCTTCGCTCCCCACGTGCATCAATGAGCCTTGGCCGCCCATGACCCTGTCGCCGGTTCACCACTGTTCCTTCCTTGGAGCACTTTTGATAGATACTGACCACTGCAGACCGGGAACACCCCACAAGAGCTGCAGTTTTGGAGATGCTCTGACCCAGTCGTCTAGCCATCACAATTTGGCCCTTGTCAAACTCGCTCAAATCCTCACGCTTGCCCATTTTTCCTGCTTCTAACACATCAACTTTGAGGACAAAATGTTCACTTGCTGCCTAATATATCCCACCCACTAACAGGTGATGAAGAGATAATCACTTCATAATGTTATGCCTGATCGGTGTATATATATGGGTTTTAAACAACATGAGGGTAAGTAAAAAAATACTATTTGTATTTGTGCATGAACTTCTGGCTTCTACAGCTCACAGTGATTTTAATAGCTCTCAGAGTCAGCACACTTGCTTGCTTGGTTTGCTTTTTCTACAGAGGCCAAAAGGACACACAACAAGAGACCACCGGCTTTATAAAGACTAGCGTTTCACCTTCAGTCGCTCCTGTACACTTACTGACCACTTTATCTGATCCCCGTCAGGCATCCCTCAGATCTGGCCACTGAAACACACTATAGATGAACAATAATAGCAGACCTTTGGCCTCATTTGATCAGGTCTTCCTCTCTTTAGAGTAACAGACGGCATTAGCGCACCGCAGCACTGCATCATTAATCTCTCGCCGTAATGAGTTCCTGGCCATGTTTACTGTCGGCCAGCTTATGAAATCAAAGAGGAGGTGCCAGGTAAACACTAAATGAACGCTGACTCCACATTGCAAACAAGATTGTGTTCACCTAGAATTAGATACAGAGTTGAGGCAAAATCAAATCAAACTTCCTATCTGTGTGTGTGTGTGTGTGTGTGTGTGTGTGTTTTTATGTGTGTGTTTCTTGAGAAGAAGCACAACTTTTTTCAACATTGATAATAATCATAAATGTTTCTTGAGCATCAAATCCTCATATTAGAATGATTTCTGAAGGATCATGTGACACTGAAGACTGGAGTAATGATGATAAATTCAGCTTTGATCACAGGAATAAATTACACTTTACTATACACCGATCAGGCATAACATTATGACCACTGACAGGTGAAGTGAATAACACTGATTATCTCTTCATCACCTGTTAGTGGGTGGGATATATTAGGCAGCAAGTGAACATTTTGTCCTCAAAGTTGATGTGTTAGAAGCAGGAAAAATGGGCAAGCGTAAGGATTTGAGCGAGTTTGACAAGGGCCAAATTGTGATGGCTAGACGACTGGGTCAGAGCATCTCCAAAACTGCAGCTCTTGTGGGGTGTTCCCGGTCTGCAGTGGTCAGTATCTATCAAAAGTGCTCCAAGGAAGGAACAGTGGTCAGGGTCATGGGCGGCCAAGGCTCATTGATGCACGTGGGGAGCGAAGGCTGGCCCGTGTGGTCCGATCAAACAGACGAGCTACTGGAGCTCAAATTGTTGACCCATGCTGACCCCTGTCCACCGCCGAAAGCACCAACAGTGGCACGTGAGCATCAGAACTGGACCACGGAGCAATGGAAGAAGGTGGCCTGGTCTGATGAATCACGTTTTCTTTTACATCACGTGGATGGCCGGGTGCGTGTGCGTGGCTTACCTGGGGAACACATGGCACCAGGATGCACTATGGGAAGAAGGCAAGCCGGCGGAGGCAGTGTGATGCTTTGGGCAATGTTCTGCTGGGAAACCTTGGGTCCTGCCATCCATGTGGATGTTACTTTGACACGTACCACCTACCTAAGCGTTGTTGCAGACCATGTACACCCTTTCATGGAAACGGTATTCCCTGGTGGCTGTGGCTCTTTCAGCAGGATAATGCGCCCTGCCACAAAGCACAAATGGTTCAGGAATGGTTTGAGGAGCACAACAACGAGTTTGAGGTGTTGACTTGGCCTCCAAATTCCCCAGATCTCAATCCAATCGAGCATCTGTGGGATGTGCTGAACAAACAAGTCCGATCCATGGAGGCCCCACCTCGCAACTTACAGGACTTAAAGGATCTGCTGCTAACATCTTGGTGCCAGATACCACAGCACACCTTCAGGGGTCTAGTGGAGTCCATGATGCTTTGATCACAGGAATAAATTACACTTTACTATATATCCACATAGAAAACAGCTGTTGTACATTGTAATAATATTTCACAATTTTTACTGTATTTTTGATCAAATAAATGAAGCTTTGGTGAGCAGAAAAGACTTCTTTCAAAAACCCAAAAAATCTTACACTGTAAAAAGTAATTTTCATAATTGATCAACTTTTTTTCTTTTATCAAATCAACTTAGATAATGTGGTTCGGATAACAAAATATGTTGAGTTTCTGTTATATTAACTCAATAAACTGAACATTTTAAGGCAACCAGGTAACTTACTTTGAGTTAAACCAGCAATATTTTTTCCAGTGTATTGACCCCAAACTTTTGAATGGTGGTGTAGCATATATTATATATGTATCATATATTGTACATTATTACAATTTAAATGAACTTGCAGGTTAGTTATAGCAACTGGTTTAAATACATGGGCTGTTGGAAGGCAATGCATTGGCTAAGCATTCATGCACTTGTGTGAAGTACATGTGTGTTCATGAAATGTTTGACTTTGCTAATCACATGTTGCACACTAAGCCAGCAAGCAACGCCTATAATTGACTTACTAATAAAGTACTAGTGGGAAGTTTCTGTATGCATATCAAAGGTGCATCCAGAATAGATTATTAAACATGATCCATGCATGTCTTACTGCGGCCCTGGAAGACGCAACATCAAAGCGAGTTCCTGATGAGCGTGATTAGTGGGAGAAGTCATGCCTGATGCTCGGTGTGTCATGCCTTTACAGACTCTGCCTGCGTTTGCATGCTCAGATCAAAGTTGTGAGGTTTTTATTGCATTAATGCATGTGTATAATTGAGTTTCCAAATGCATTTCACAAAGGAAGCCAGTTTCAATGTCTCTCATCTGCATAAAATGATTGCTTGAGTGCGCTTCCTTTAGTGAAAAATAAAAAAAAGTAAAACCTCTTAAGTGGGGATAAAAAAGAGGTTTGGTTAGACTTATTCAGCCTGATTCTGGGCCGTGCAAAACAGGAGGGCAATTTTCTATGCGCCGTAAACATTGGTAATAAACTGTTTCTTTTCAAGAGAGCTTTTCAAGATGATTTAGACCCGGCGGAGAGCATAAAAACACACATCTTGAGGAATATGCAGCTTCTCGTATTGTTGCAGTCGTCATAATAGATAAAACTCCGTCCGTGGAAGTTTATTCCGGAGACAACAGCCGAACGGCTCAACAGGGATGTGAAGAATGAGATAGAGCTGTCACTTCAAATAGCGACTGAAGAAATGGCTTCAATGCTACTTTAGCCTTTGTAAATATGTCTGAATGTCGTTTCTTTTTTACTAGTATGATGAAATGTCAGTCATATGTCAGGAAGACGTTACGCTCGTCCCGTTCCAGATTCCTTCATCACAGAGCAGCTAATACGACGTGACGGAGGCCTTCCATGTGAAAAAAAGAGAAGACGGTAAATGCAATTTTGATCTGCATGAGCATAGATAAACGTCAACGGGGAGATCGTTCAGTGTCAACAGCAAAGATGATCAAATACAAAAGGATACAATGAAACTGATCTGATATGAGGAGGCCGAACACGTTTTGACTTGATTCAAAGAACCCAAAGACAGAACTGCGCAAAACTATCCCAAAAACATAATTCTGCTGTCCTGTTGTTTCAATGTCATTTTTTAAGTTGACACAACTTGCAATTTCTGAATTTGTTCATTCAACTTAACATGTTAAGTTTTTACTGTCTTAAGTAGTTTATAAATTGATTTAACGAGAGTATTTGCCAAATATCTGCCAATGGGGTCAGAAAGATAATATCGTTTTCCCTTTAAATTAAGCAAATCATGAAACAAGACTTTATATCTTTAGTCATTTTGCTTCTCCAGTAAATGTGTCTTGATTTAAGAATCTTTAGATATTTGTGTTGGAAAACAAGACAGAAACACTGAGGAAGAGGATCATTTTTTGCATTGTTGTTTGAAATTGCTAATGTAAGTCTGGAAAACATGCCACAGTAAGTTAAATGAACTTGAATTTTAGTACAGACAACTTGAAAAAATAAGTTCACTTTACTTTTATAATGATATTTCAACTAAAATTTGTAAGTCCAAGTTACTTGAAATAAGCAGTTAGGTCAGTTATTTAATTATGTCAACTAAACTTTTAAATCTGAAAATACTTAATATTCTAAGTAAATAAAACAAAAACTTAAGTTGAGTGGATATTTTGTTCAATATTGTTTTTAGTAAAATTAAAACTTATATTTCTCAGACCATATGATTCAAAAGTTTTAGTTAAAAAATTATGAGAATCTATGAACTGTTCCAGAGAGTTTGAGATAATAAGCACAAATTCATATAATTGTGCTTTATAAATGTGCAAAAGTTCATAGCCTTTTACCATACGGTTCTATGGACTGCTATGGACTTAAACTGAAGGAAACTGAATGGTGCTATTATTATCTCTCATACTAGCAACCTCCTAAAACACCCTATAAACTGCCTAACAACACCTTAGCAACCTCCCAAAACACCCTATAAACTGCTTAGCAACACCCTAGCAACCCCCCAGAACACCCTAGCAACGCCTGAGCAACCACCCTGAACACCATAGCAACTGCCTAACAACAACAAAGTGCCAAGTTTTGCCACGGCAAGCACCACTCAGATTTTCTTGAGAAAATGTACGTGTTATGATTATAATAAAACTTTAAACACATAAAGTGACCTGATGCCAATGGTGCGTTTTTAAAAACTTCTGTTCTGAGAGTGGCCTTCTTGTTTAAATGTGGTAATGAAACACATCTCAAAGGATTTTAGAGCCTGAATCTTGTTTCATAGTGAAAGTATGCAAAGTGAAACATGCCATAATGTAAATCTAATCTCAGGAGCGCTGTGGATGAAAACAATAATTTGCCACTCAATCTGCAATACTTACTATTCATGAAAAATAAATATGCTTATACAAAGCGTGTTAAAAATAACAGCACTTCTCTGCGTGTGTGCATGAATGTGTGGCCATATTTAGCAAACGCGAGCGGCGACTTTGACTTGATTCATATATTTTAGCTGGTTAAACGTACTTCATTGCGTGGTTTTATTGCTCATGGACTCCTGCGTCATCCAGAAGATCTTATTTTCTCCATCGTTCATTCGTGCGTAATCAAACACACTGTCTGTGGCAGGAGAAAAAATGATTACAATGCAAATGAATTTGGACGGTTTAAGCATTTTTCTGAAAGAGATGCTGATTAACTGTGTCAAATCACGCATTCATATGGTTATGAGTTTGACTGCGCCAGAGCTGAACATACACCATGAAGCTGTTGCATTATTGGTTATTATATCCAGTACAATACAGTTCAGATTACATAATGTGGGAAGAGAGAAAATTGAAAATAATAATAATAATAATAATAATAGTAATAATAATAATTATATATATATATATACACTCACCTAAAGGATTATTAGGAACACCATACTAATACTGTGTTTGACCCCCTTTCGCCTTCAGAACTGCCTTAATTCTACGTGGCATTGATTCAACAAGGTGCTGAAAGCATTCTTTAGAAATGTTGGCCCATATTGATAGGATAGCATCTTGCAGTTGATGGAGATTTGTGGGATGCACATCCAGGGCACGAAGCTCCCGTTCCACCACATCCCAAAGATGCTCTATTGGGTTGAGATCTGGTGACTGTGGGGGCCATTTTAGTACAGTGAACTCATTGTCATGTTCAAGAAACCAATTTGAAATGATTCGAGCTTTGTGACATGGTGCATTATCCTGCTGGAAGTAGCCATCAGAGGATGGGTACATGGTGGTCATAAAGGGATGGACATGGTCAGAAACAATGCTCAGGTAGGCCGTGGCATTTAAACGATGCCCAATTGGCACTAAGGGGCCTAAAGTGTGCCAAGAAAACATCCCCCACACCATTACACCACCACCACCAGCCTGCACAGTGGTAACAAGGCATGATGGATCCATGTTCTCATTCTGTTTACGCCAAATTCTGACTCTACCATCTGAATGTCTCAACAGAAATCGAGACTCATCAGACCAGGCAACATTTTTCCAGTCTTCAACTGTCCAATTTTGGTGAGCTCGTGCAAATTGTAGCCTCTTTTTCCTATTTGTAGTGGAGATGAGTGGTACCCGGTGGGGTCTTCTGCTGTTGTAGCCCATCCGCCTCAAGGTTGTGCGTGTTGTGGCTTCACAAATGCTTTGCTGCATACCTCGGTTGTAACGAGTGGTTATTTCAGTCAAAGTTGCTCTTCTATCAGCTTGAATCAGTCGGCCCATTCTCCTCTGACCTCTAGCATCAACAAGGCATTTTCGCCCACAGGACTGCCGCATACTGGATGTTTTTCCCTTTTCACACCATTCTTTGTAAACTCTAGAAATGGTTGTGCGTGAAAATCCAAGTAACTGAGCAGATTGTGAAATACTCAGACCGGCCCGTCTGGCACCAACAACCATGCCACGCTCAAAATTGCTTAAATCACTTTTCTTTCCCATTCTGACATTCAGTTTGGAGTTCAGGAGATTGTCTTGACCAGGACCACACCCCTAAATGCATTGAAGCAACTGCCATGTGATTGGTTGATTAGATAATTGCATTAATGAGAAATTGAACAGGTGTTCCTAATAATCCTTTAGGTGAGTGTATATATACACACCGATCAGTCATAACATTATGACAGGTTACGTGAATAACACTGATGATCTCTTCATCACGGCTCCTGTTAGTGGGTGGGATATATTAGGCAGCAAGTGAACATTTTGTCCTCAAAGTTGTTAGAAGCAGGAAAAATGGGCAAGCGTAAGGATTTGAGCGAGTTTGACAAGGGCCAAATTGTGATGGCTAGACGACTGGGTCAGAGCATCTCCAAAACTGCAGCTCTTGTGGGGTGTTCCCGGTCTGCAGTGGTCAGTATCTATCAAAAGTGCTCCAAGGAAGGAACAGTGGTGAACCGGCGACAGGGTCATGGGCGGCCAAGGCTCATTGATGCACGTGGGGAGCGAAGGCTGGCCCGTGTGGTCCGATCAAACAGACGAGCTACTGGAGCTCAAACTGCTCAAGAAGTTAATGCTGGTTCTGATAGAAAGGTGTCAGAATACACAGTGCATCGCAGTTTGTTGCGTATGGGGCGGCATAGCCGCAGACCAGTCAGGGTGCCCATGCTCAGTGGCGGTTCTAGACCACGGTAACTGGGGGGGCCAGGTAGGGGCCACTTGTGCTTTTAGGGGGCACACATTAACATTTATCTTAAAGGTAGTTAAATAGGTAGTTTACCTAAAAATTTTAATTCTATCACCATTTACTCACCCCCATTTCGTTCCAAATATGACTTTCTTATGTTGAACATAGAAGAAGCACTGAAATGGTTTGGTTACCGACATTCTAACTAATACAGGCTTTTGGAACAACATGAGGGTGAGTTACATTCTTAGGTGTTTTTATTTTCTTTTTGGGTGAACTAACCCTTTAACCTATTTTCCGGATTATTGAAAGTCATTGTTATTTGGCCATGTACTGTATCACTCTGCAATCTCTACACGTGAAGTAAAATAATTTCAAGTTCATTTATTTATTTGACAAGTAATCTTGTATTGTATTGTGATATTGAGCAGTGATAACATAACACACTTTTAATATCTAGGCACTTTTCTGCATATGTAAACTTGACACTATATTACACAAAACAAATTGATAACAAAAATGTAAAAAAAATCTGCTGCATAATCTTACAGATGGGCCTAACACAAATCAACTTAAGAAAATTAATGTATCTGTAATATGATCATGCATGCCCAATTTATAAAAGCAAAACTAAACCATTTATTTTATATGTTATTGTTGTAGCCTACATCTGTTCTCTGTTAGCAGACTCTGCGCAAGGTTTGCATAGGCTATATAGTCATGATTGTTTCATTTATTGTTTAAAAACAAACATCTAATACTGTATAAGCAACACTGGACAATTGGATAGAATAATATTATTTCTTGCTATATGTGAACAAGACTGAAATTAAATATTTTCTTTTACCTGTATCTTTTCTCGGGGATCTCTGTGGTCAAACACCGTCTCTGTGATAGTCGCTCATGAACGGTTCTTTCATTGCGTTGGTCATAATTTATCTTTGCTGCATTATAATGACTTCCTAATTCGGAATATGATCAAAGATTGCATATGTGGACGTGTTCGGAGAAATCAGCCATTGAAAAGTTATATTTTAACTACCAGTATGTTTAAATAAACGAAATGACTGAACGGAATTCAAAGTCGTCAAGTCAGTAAAATTAATCTACATATCACTGCTGCGTATGGGTGAAGTTACACACACAACACAATGTGTATAAAGAGAGCTTATTTTATCTATAATCAAGTGCGTAGAAACCATTATAGCCTGCGTTTTACAACTATTTAAGCGAACGCAGACAGAGTGACGAATCATTCATAAACGGACATCACTACTGCACGCAGCCTGCTCATGTGGTTTTGCTTCTCTGCATTGGTTATTGCTATTGGTTATTATTACACAATAAATTACTCTTTTCATCACATACCGGCACAGCAAAAACTGCACATTGCAAGCAGTTTCAGAAAATTGTTTGGTGCGATACGATTCCAAATTTGGGGGGGCCAGAGAAGCTTGTTGACACGGGGGCCCTCCTAGACCCCCTGGCCCCCCCCAGAACCGCCCCTGCCCATGCTGACCCCTGTCCACCGCCGAAAGCACCAACAGTGGCACGTGAGCATCAGAACTGGACCACGGAGCAATGGAAGAAGGTGGCCTGGTCTGATGAATCACGTTTTCTTTCACATCACGTGGATGGCCGGGTGCGTGTGCGTGGCTTACCTGGGGAACACATGGCCCCAGGATGCACGTACCACCTACCTAAGCATTGCTGCAGACCATGTACACCCTTTCATGGAAACGGTATTCCCTGGTGGCTGTGGCTCTTTCAGCAGGATAATGCGCCTGCCACAAAGCAAAAATGGTTCAGGAATGGTTTGAGGAGCACAACAACGAGTTTGAGGTGTTGACTTGGCCTCCAAATTGCCCAGATCTCAATCCAAT
>CM077185.1:39729187-39759187 GCA_039654105.1 Coreius guichenoti | reverse complement strand
AAATACGTGATAGATACTAAAATAACGGCATCATACACAGAATGTTGCCTTTCATGCTGTAATGGAATAATAAGCGTTCCCCTTCAGTCGGTCACGTTCGACGTACGTCGGACGTCACCGACGAATTGGGATCACTTCTGGGAGCCCCTATCAGCTTCGAGTGTATAGAGAACGGGCCAATGGCCATTGGCGTGCGAGATTTGCATCTCGCGCTCCGCCCCGCATCGCGGGTATAAAGCGGAAGCGGATGCAGCGCACATTTGTCATTCACTTCGGAGCCAAACAAGCTTCATGGAAGACTGTTCCTGCGTCAGCAGAGAGAGAGAGAGAGAGCAGAGAAGAGGCTTTTGTGCTGGGAGAGAAGGCACGTGCAGTGACAACCGCGAGCTCACCGAAATCGGTGAAACAAACTGCTGTTTTTACAGCATCCCGGTTGGTTCGGTGGGGGCGTTCCACGGTGAGTGCAAACACAGGCTGCACTATCCCCTGTGTTTGCCGCGGTTGTTCCTGGGTGCTTCGGCACGTTAAGAGCTTCTTCTAAAAGAGCAACACGGGTGTGAAATTGCGTCTTTTTCAAGATGTCATTCCACCCGTGCGTTTCTGGATGCGGTCGTTCCCTGTCACCAGCTGACGGTCACAATCGCTGCCTGACATGTCTGGGTATTCAACATGCCGAGGCAGCGTTTGTGGATAGTTCGTGTTCCCATTGCGGGAACATGACTATCTCGGCGCTAAGGTCGAGACTCGCCTACCTTCGGGAGGGTGGAGTCCCCTTACCTATGCCCCGATCTAGTGCTATCCCTGCCCAGCAGGATAGACCTACTTCGGCGAATAGCCAGGGTGACCTGAGGATCACGTTTAGGGCACACCCGCCGAGCCAGCCTCCGTGGGCCCCTAAACCCTCTGTAGTGCCGCAGCCGGTTGAGCTTTCGGAGGAAGTCGCTGGCCCCTCTCGAGGTGGTCCAACGGTGACCTTTGGAGCTCCAGCAGAGGATAGGATGTCGATCGCTGCATCGGAGGGGGAGTTTCAGTCCTCGGGGGATGAAGACCCGGCTGCGTTGCCTCCCTCTGGGAGAGTGGCGTTGTCCGAGACGGACCCCGAGCTGACGGCTATGCTTTCCCGGGCCGCCGAAAAGGTCGGGCTCGTGTGGAACCCTCCACCGTGTCCCGAGCCTTCTAGGCTGGATGATTGGTTTCTCGGGGCGGCTCGCGCTGGTTCTCAGCGTCCCGCCCCGGTGCCCTTCTTCCCGGAAGTGCATGAGGAGCTCACAAGGTCGTGGACGGCACCTTTTTCTGCCAGAAACCGGCCGAGTAGCTCCTCCCTCCTCACTACTCTCGACGGCGGGCCAGCCAAGGGGTACGTGGGGATCCCGCCGGTGGAACGGGCGGTCGCGATGCAACTGTGTCCGGCGTCCGCTTCCACCTGGCGCGGAGACCCACGCCACCCATCCAAGGCCTGTAAGTTCTCCTCCAGTCTAACTGGGAAGGCTTACAAGGCTTGTGGACAGGCTGCGTCCGCCTTGCATGCCATGGCGTTGCTCCAGGTGCACCAGGCCCAGGCACTCATGGACATGCACGAGGGTAGACCTGACCCAGAGCTCCTCCGGGAGCTCCGGACGGCGACGGACCTCGCCCTCCGGGCGACGAAAGTCACCGCCCGTTCCATTGGTCAGGCGATGTCCACTCTTGTGGTCCAGGAGCGACATCTCTGGCTCAACCTGGCCGATATGAGGGAGACTGATAAGTATCGGTTCCTGGACTCCCCCATTTCCCAGGTTGGGCTGTTCGGCGACGCGGTCGAGAGCTTTGCCCAGCAGTTCTCGACTGTCCAGAAGCAGACGGAGGCCATCAAACACATCCTGCCCCGGCGGTCAGCTGCTGCCCAGCCGCCGGCCGCAGCTCCTCCGCCTGCTCGTCGCCGAGGGCGGCCGCCCGCCGCCGCCCCCGCTCCCGCCCCAGCCCAGCAGCAGCCTCCACCAGGGCAACGGCGTGGAGCCGGCCGCGGGAAGGCCGTCCAGCCCGCTCAGGCCGCTGCCAAACCAGGTGGCAAGCGTCGTCGTAAGAGACCCTGAGACGGGCCACCCAGAGATGGAGGAGACAGCTCTTCAGGAGGTGGTGACAGCACCGCTCCTTCTCCCGCTGGAGGGCCGGGAGAGAATTTTATGTTCTTGTTTGGTTTCTGTTCCGCCACTGGCCTTCGGGCCAGTGGTACCCAAAACTTCAAAAAAAGAGCTGTTTCTAAAATCTCTGGGTGCCAAGAGAGCGCGCTTGGCGGTGTACGACGCTCCCATGCCTTGTCACCCTCCGGTGCCTCTCTTATCGCCAGCAGGGGGTGCTGGCTGTGTCCAGGACGCACACAAGAGGCCTCCGCACACTCGTGCACCCCCTCAGCGGAAGCAGGTAAGTGTTGCATTGCGCACTCAGACCCCACTTCGGGCCGCGATGCCGTCCGAGTCGGGTCCCTGCACTCCGCTGCGCTGCCCCGCTGCGGGTACGTCTGTGGTGCCGTTGGTCCCGCTGGTTCGGTCGCTGGGAGCCTGGTTAGCGCTCCCCAGCCCGTCCCGCTGGCTCATCCGTACTATCAGACTCGGCTATGCGATTCAGTTCGCTCGGCGGCCCCCCAAGTTCAGGGGCGTTCACTTCACCTCCGTGTCGAAGGAGGACGCCCCCGTGCTACGGGCGGAGATCGCAGTCCTACTGGCGAAGGACGCGATAGAGCCGGTCCCTCCAGCCGATATGAAGACAGGCTTCTACAGCCCGTACTTCATTGTACCCAAGAAAGGCGGCGGGTTACGGCCAATCTTGGACCTGCGGTTCTTGAATCGGTCCCTTCACAGGCTGCCGTTCAGAATGCTAACGCAGAAACGCATCTTCAGGTGCATCCGTCCCCAAGATTGGTTTGCAGCGATCGACCTGAAGGACGCGTACTTTCATGTCTCGATTCTCCCCCGACACAGACCGTTCCTACGCTTTGCGTTCGAGGGACGGGCATATCAGTACAGAGTCCTACCCTTCGGGCTGTCCCTGTCGCCCCGCGTCTTCACGAAGGTCGCGGAGGCGGCCGTTGCTCCCATGAGAGAGCGTGGTGTTCGCATTCTCAACTACCTCGACGACTGGCTGATTCTGGCTCAGTCGAAGGCACAGTTGTGCGAACACAGGGACATGGTGCTCAGTCACCTCAGCCTGTTGGGACTTCAGGTCAACTGGGAAAAGAGCAAACTCTGCCCCGTGCAGAGGATCTCTTTTCTCGGTATGGAGTTGGACTCGGTCAATCTGACAGCGCGACTCACAGAGCAGCGCGTCCAGTCGGTGTTGAACTGCTTGAATTCGTTCAAATGCAGGACAGCGGTACCACTGAAACATTTTCAGAGGCTCCTGGGGCATATGGCATCCGCAGCCGCAGTGACGCCGCTCGGATTGCTTCATATGAGGCCGCTTCAACACTGGCTACACGACCGAGTCCCGAGATGGGCGTGGCAGAGCGGCTCATTCCGTGTCTCAGTAACACCGAAGTGTCGCCAAACCTTCAGTCCGTGGTTGGACCCTTCGTTCCTACGGGCAGGAGTTCCCCTAGAACAAGTGTCCAGGCATGCTGTGGTCTCCACGGATGCCTCATCCACCGGCTGGGGGGCCACGTACAACGGGCTTGCAGTTTCGGGTCTGTGGACGGGGCCTCAACTGCAATGGCATATCAATTGCCTCGAGTTGTTAGCAGTTCGTCTTGCGCTGGGCCGCCTCAAAGGGCCGCTACGAGGCAAGCACGTTCTGGTCCGTACGGACAACACTGCGGCCGTTGCGTACATCAACAAACAGGGTGGTCTACGCTCCCGCCGCATGTCACAACTCGCCCGCCATCTCCTCCTCTGGAGTCAGAAGCATCTGAGGTCGCTTCGTGCCATTCATATCCCGGGCCTGCTCAATCGTGCAGCCGACGAGCTCTCACGACAGCAAGTGCTCCCAGGAGAGTGGAGACTCCATCCCCAGGTGGTCCAGCTGATCTGGAGTCGCTTCGGGACCGCACAGGTAGACCTGTTTGCCGCCCCGGACACGTCTCACTGCCAGTTGTTCTATTCCCTGACCGGGGGGACCCTCGGCTCGGATGCGCTGGCACACAGCTGGCCCCGGGGCCTACGCAAATATGCGTTTCCCCCAGTGAGCCTTCTTGCGCAGACACTGTGCAAGGTCAGGGAGGACGAGGAGCAGGTCTTGCTAGTTGCGCCATACTGGCCCAACCGGACCTGGTTCCCGGAACTAGTGCTCCTCGCGACAGCACCTCCTTGGCCCATTCCTCTGAGGAAGGACCTCCTGACTCAGAGACGGGGCACCCTGTGGCACCCGCGTCCGGACCTCTGGAAACTCCATGTCTGGTCCCTGGACGGGACGCGGAGGTTCTAGGTGGCCTACCACAGGCTGTGGTAGACACCATCACTTCCGCCAGAGCCCCCTCTACGAGGCACCTCTACGCGTTGAAGTGGAACCTGTTCGTCGAGTGGTGTTCTTCTCGTCGAGAAGACCCCCGAAGATGTTCGATCGGCTCTGTGCTTTCCTTCCTGCAAGAAGGGTTGGAGCGAAGGCTGTCTCCCTCCACCCTCAAAGTGTATGTTGCCGCTATCGCCGCAAATCACAGCATGGTCGAAGGTAAGTCCCTAGGAAAGCACGATCTGGTCGTCAGGTTCCTGAGGGGGGCGAGGAGATTAAATCCGCCTCGCCCTCACTCTATACCCTCTTGGGACTTACCCCTGGTGCTAACCGCATTACAGAGGGCTCCCTTTGAGCCTTTGCAGTCAGTAGAGTTAAAAATCCTGTCCTGGAAGACAGTACTCCTGACTGCATTGGCTTCCATCAAGAGGGTAGGGGACCTGCAGGCATTTTCGGTCGACGAATCGTGCCTGGAATTCGGGGCGGGTAACTCTCAGGTAATCCTGAGACCCCGGCCCGGATATGTGCCCAAGGTTCCCACCACTCCCTTTCGGGACCAGGTGGTGAACCTGCAAGCGCTGCCTTCGGAGGAGGCAGACCCAGCCCTGGCTTTTCTCTGTCCCGTTCGCGCTCTGCGGACTTACGTGGACAGAACGCAAAGCTTCAGGACCTCAGAACAGCTCTTCATCTGTTACGGAGGCCAGCAGAAGGGAAAGGCTGTCTCCAAGCAGAGGATGGCTCACTGGATAGTGGATGCCATCGCCTTGGCGTATGAAACCCAAGGCGTGCCCTGCCCGCTTGGGTTGAGGGCCCACTCCACTAGGAGTGTGGCCTCTTCCTGGGCGCTGGCACACGGCGCCTCGCTGACAGATATATGTAGAGCTGCGGGCTGGGCGACACCTAACACGTTCGCTAGATTCTATAGCCTCCGTGTAGAGCCGGTTTCTTCCCGTGTGCTCGCTTCAAATAGCCGGTAACACCGAAGTGCCCGTTCTAGTGTCGGCTTGCTGCGCCATTCCCCTCCTCATGGACCGGATACGTGCGCTGATATGCTCCAGTCGAGTTCCCCAGCACGGCGAACCCTGTTGAGTCCTCCGCAACCCGTGGCAGTCAGACGTGGCGGAGCGTCCGACGCCAGGTCTAACACTCGTATGCATTGGTGGAACTTGTGTTAGGCTGGGTATCCATATGTTGTGACCCCTACGGCGGTCCCATATGTGTATTCTTCCACGGTACGGCTCCCTACGGCGAGCCCGTGTCTTTCCCTTGGCAGAGCTCGCTCTGCCGTCTCTGTGCGGTGTAGTCTCCCGCCTGCATTGGCCGGGGCCACCCCTGGGACTTCCGTATGTTGTACTGCCCACGGCCAGTCCATACATGTATATTCCACATGATACCTCCCTACGTGTAGGATGTGGCTTCCGCAGCGGCCCCCCGGGGCACGCTTTCCCAGCGTTATCCAATACTCTGCTGAGTGGGTCTTGCGGAACAGCAGCAGTGACTCTCCCTGCGTAGGTTCCCCGCCCCGAACAGACGGGGGTCTGAGGGGCTTTCGCTGGGCGCTGGAAGTGGTAGTAACTGTGGCGTTTTCCATAGGGATCCCAATTCGTCGGTGACGTCCGACGTACGTCGAACGTGACCGACTGAAGGGGAACGTCTCGGTTACGTATGTAACCCTCGTTCCCTGAAGGAGGGAACGGAGACGTACGTCCCGTCGCCACAGTTGCTGTACCATCACTGCAGCGGCCGAGTCACTAGTTCGGCTCCTCAGTGAAAAACAAATGTGCGCTGCATCCGCTTCCGCTTTATACCCGCGATGCGGGGCGGAGCGCGAGATGCAAATCTCGCACGCCAATGGCCATTGGCCCGTTCTCTATACACTCGAAGCTGATAGGGGCTCCCAGAAGTGATCCCAATTCGTCGGTGACGTCCGACGTACGTCTCCGTTCCCTCCTTCAGGGAACGAGGGTTACATACGTAACCGAGACGTTCTCTGTGTTTTTGTGGTTACTCCTTAAAGCAGTGGCACAGCAGCGCGGCCGCGGCCTGTTTTCAGCTTTACCGCGGGTCTCCTGGGCGCCTTTAGCTTGATTAAAATCTATCACCTCATTCCCTGGTTCAGTGAGCTCATTTACGCTTTCTTCACGGGACTTCGGCGGGACATCGCTCCCTAACCACTCACTTTTCTTTGGCTGTCATATTCTTAGCCAAAAGCCATATCCCTTCACCATGATATAGTGCCGTACCTGTTTTCACCTGTACAGCATTACAATATTCCTAGTGAAGCCCGAGGCCTGAATTTCTGATGCATTAAAGCACAGTTCAGTTTGAGGAGAGAGTACGAGTATATGCCCGGTCATGAACCTCGTCTTTGTTTTTAAGTAAAACCCAACAGGATCGCTTGTCTCGTCTCGAACCTTCTCGCTCTGAAGTAGGTCACCAGCTCCTGTCACTGATCCTCTGGTGTTGCACTAATTGTGACAGATTTCATTGGAAATGGTTTCTACTTGTTGAAATGTAAAATGTTTACAGATCATCCCTGAATTTCACATATTCTTTCCTGCCATTTTAAGTTAACTGTCCCTGCATAGATCATCTGAACCTCAATGGCTGCACTGCAAAAGTCTCAGTATGTCTTTAGTCTCGTTTTCCAGTACAAATATCTAAACATTCTTAAATCAAGAATGGAGAAGCAAAATGACTTGAGATATTAAGTTATTGATACTAAAGAAAATGTATCAAAATAAAGTGAGTTTTTGCGCAAAACAAAAAAAATCTGCTAATGCGGTCAGAAATATACTAAGTGGTTTAGTATTTTTAATAAGCACTACTTATTTTATAGTAAATATATATTTTACAAAATAGTTTGTACTCTAAAATTGCTATAAAATCAAAGCCACGTCTGTCTAAGTTATGTTCCAAATTTGAAGTTGATATCACAAAAACCTACTACCACTCTAATACTCTACTACTACTAGTACTACTACCACCACTACTACTACTCTACTACCATCACCACCACCACCACAACCACTATTACTGCTCTACTACCACCACTACTACTACTCTACTACCATCATCACCACCACCACCACCACCACCACCACTACTACTACTACTACTACTACTACACTACCACTACTCAAATACTCTGCTACTACTACTACTACTACTACTACCACCACTACTACTCTACTACCATCATCACCACCACCACCACCACCACCACCACCACCACCACCACTATTACTACTACTACTACTCTACTACCACCACTACTACTACTCTACTACCATCATCATCACCACCACCACCACCACCACCACCACCACCACTACTACTACTACTACTACTGCTACTACACTACCACTACTCAAATACTCTACTACTACTACTACAACAACAACAACAGCAACAACTACTACTCTACTACTCTACTACTACTACTACTACTACTACTACTACTACTACTACTACTACAACAACAACAACAACAACAACAACAGCAACAACTACTACTTTACTACTCTACTACTACTACTACTACTACTACTACTACTACTACTACTACCACCACCACCACTACTACTACAACAACAACAACAACACTTCCACTACTCAAATACTCTACTATTACTACTACTACTACTATTACTACTACTCTAATCCACTACTACAATCACCACTAACACTACTCTACTACAACAACTACTACTACTACTACTACTACTCTAATACTCAATATGCAAACGATGCTGGAAAGGTAACGACACACAGTATCAACCCTCATCCTTCGCACTTTGTAACAAATCCTTCCCTCACGGGTCAAAATGACCCGAAGTCCTAAAAACATACTTTTTTTCTTTGCCCAGAAAGCTTATTTCATTTCATTTTGATAATATTTTTCTATTTTTAAGGCAATTTTTTGGGAGATTTTTGTCTTATTTTTTATTTTATTTACCTTTAAATTACTAGATGTTATCAATAAATAATAAATAAATAGTCATTTAAGCACATTCTTCACAATCTTTCAACTTCAAAATAATTCGCAATTTCATGCATAGCCCTGTTAATTCAGCTCATAATATCTCACATTGTGTGTCTCTGCCGACCTCTTGTGGAAAAATAATAATATAAGATGATATTTCATGACTCTAGATGACCTTATAGCTCTATATGGAGCGGATGAGCTGTTCCGCTGGGTCCTAAAGTCAGTTTCTCTTCAGAATGCATTCAGATACACGTGTAGACATTATAAAATCATTTTTAGTTTGAATTTTGAGAATTTTTAGGTTTTTCTATGTGTAGGCTACTGACGCATTCCTCACTTTCCATTCATTCCTAAAGGGGGTCAAATTGACCCGCGAGGGAAGGATTTGTTACTTTTTTAATTTTCAACCACAAAACTCATTTTTGTGTATTCGTGGTTCAAGTGCGACAAAAGTCCTAAAGTCTTGGACCACTCTGATGAACGCTCGATTTTTTAAAAATGAGTTTCGGGTCAAAATGACCCGAGGGAAGGATGAGGGTTAAGAATCAAGGGTGTGTAAACTTTTGAACAGGATCATTTTTATAAATTCAACTTGTATTTTGTCTTGTGGACTATATGTAAACATCTTTTATGTAAAATATCTTATTCAGGACAGTACTAAATAAAAAAAATAAATAACGTGTTTTGTATGATCCCTCTTATTTTGTTAAAATAATGAACATTTTGCAGATTCTGCAAGGGGTGTGTATACTTCTGACTGTATGTAATGCATGAAACATTTGCAACTATTGTTATTTTCAGTTTCTTATTCATTGTTTCAGTTTATGCATTTGGCAGATGCTTTTATCGTTCAAGCATTTCTTTAGAACGTCTCGTTTGTGTTAAGAAAGACACTCGTACAGGTTTGGAATGACACGAGGGTGAGTAGATTCATTTGTGGTTGATCGCGAGTGCATTGAAGCTCAAATGAAGGACGTGGAGCAGATGCAGGCCAAGAATAAACACAAACCTCCAGCTTTGTCCTGGAATCGTCCACAGAGCAGCAGAGATGTGTTGGGTAATTGCGGAGGGTTGGGACTGTGAAAGTGTGTCAGTCGGATCTGAGAGAGAGACGAACAAAGACTCTGTTGTTGAACACAGAAGTTCAAAGGCAGCGTTCGGCTCGAAAGCCTCATTTGAGCAGTGATGATGATGATGATGATGATGATGATGATGATGATGATGACAGCAGCTCTTATTAATCTTACTGCATTAGACAAAACGCTCTTCATGAGAAGCTGATCATTTTTGCCTTATAAACATAAAGCTATATTTTATCTGTCTCTCTCAACACACAATCCAGTTATTATAGTGTATATAAGATGCAAATTATGGGCTGGAGGCGTCTGACCCACTAATTAAAACCTGAAACCTTTAACAGATGCAGGTCTTAAAAAGTGCATATACTAAAAAATTCCATTTCTACATATTAATGAACATTTCGTTTGCATTTTCAATCATTCAAGCATCGCCCAAAAATGTTTTTGAAAAACTGCAATAAATGTTGACCCTTTTGGCATTTCACGCTGCATATGCATATGAATGAATGTATGCATTTATGCACTTTTTCCCCTGAAAAACCCTCAAAATAAAACTGAGCAAAAAAAAAAAATAATAATAAAAAATAAAAAAATTAGGACCAATATAAGATGCTTTACAATAATTCTTATTATAATATATAATTTTTTTTTTAATTGTAATTAAATTTTACTTAAAATTCTTATTATTCTCAATAGTAATTATGATAACTACTTTATGTATAATGCATTATAAAATACTTTTAATGCATTAATTATGCACCTTATAATGCATTTTATGATCTCATAAATAATTACATAAATACATTATAATATTCATTGTTCCACCTTTAGAAAGTATAATGCATTAAAACACACATAACAATGATTCTGCAAATATTATAATTCATTTTAACTTTGGTTACATTATTTATAAAAAAAAAAGATATAATGCATTATAATGTACATTTTTATCATTAGATTCTCATTACTGTGTTTTTGTATCACAGTAAAACTAAAATGCTTTTAAATCTGCATAAATTACAGGTTATATATTTTTATTATAGTTTTCCACTTTGCATCACAGCGATGAGTGTCGCAATGCAGCCTCATTTTTTCAGTGTAAAATATCATTTTTCTTTCTTTTTTTCTTTTGATTTTGATTTTTAAAATCTATTTAGTCCTGTTTTTGTGAGTTTGCTCTTATGTTTGGGTTTATAATTTTGGTTGTTTTCCCACAAGTGAAATAGAAATCTAGTTGATCTCCAAGATACAGAGATGAACTGAAAGTGTGTGTGAGTGTGATTTCACGGGCTCTTTAAACAGGTTGTGTGTGTGATGGACAGATGGAGGTTTGTGTCTGAAAGGACAAACACGAGCATCAGACAGATGGAGTTCAGCGTATAAACAGGCTCGTGTCGCTCTGTCTCTCACTCTCTCTCAGACGTAATGAATCATTTCCAAAGACCAGTCTGTGAAACCGCACAGTTTAATAATAGTGGACCAAAGAACTCATTAGACTGTTTTGGGGGGCTGTTTATTAAGATATATGACTTTTAAGGTCAGCCTGTGTTTCGTGTCAACGGGGCGCTGCCTCAACGACCTCATCAGTGCGTCTCATTCTGTCCTTACAGGTGAACTGAGAGGAAATACTGAAACAAGGGAAATAATTCGATATGCGTTTGGGACAAAATTACCCTCAGAAGTGAGCTAAATCTGATTCTCAGTCCTCCAACCTGTTTCTTATGGTTCTTACAGGGACAGTTCACCCAAAAATTCTGCCATCATTTACTCACCGTCAAGTTGTTCCAAACCTGTATGGATTTTTTTCTTCTGCTGAAGATATTTTGACGAATGTCGGTAACCAAACAGTTGATGGACCCCATTGACGTTCATAGTATTTTTTTTCCTATTATAAAAGTCAATGGGGTCCATCAACTGTACCAATGTTCTTCAAAATATATTTTGTGTTCAGCATAAGAAAGAAATTCATACAGGTTTGGAACAACTTGACGGTGAATAAATGATGACAGAATTTTCATTTTTGGGTGAACTGTCCCTTTAAGGCGCGTTCACAACATGAAGGATAACTATAATGAAACTAAGCGCCCACACCATATCGTTCAGTTTATTGTGTGTCTGTCGCTTTAAATGCTCGAGCTCTTTAGAGCAGGATGGATTCTGATTGGCTGAGAATGTTTTAATCGCTCAGCGATTTAAAAAAAATCGTTCTGAAAGTGATTCCGAATAGAGGAGAAAACGCTTTATGACTTTCTCAGTTTGTGTAAATCCACTTGGGGTTCAGAGTATTTATTTTTCCCCACATTAATTTCCCACGTCTAGTACAGTTATGTGGTTTTGTTTCATTAATACAGTGTGTACTTTTTTCTTGATTTACCCTGAAAGAATGGAAGTGAAATGTGACAACATTGTAACGTGACCATATGACAGCTTAAAATGTTATCTGATACAATCAAAAAAATATACAAGACAAACTAAAATATTTTGTCAATAAAATACAATTATTAACTTTTTAAAATAAAATAATGGCATTTTTTAATCATTAAAAATATACAAATTTTTGAGTTTGACAACAAACACACTGCAAAACACAGCTATAGTTCAAAACATAATAATAATGAATAACTCCTGAACATTGACTCTCAGTCTTTATCTTACGGTTTCTCAACAGAATTCATAAAAGTATAGAATATAATGTCATAGTTCTAATAGGGGCTCACTGTGACAACATGCCCCGCCTGCTCCACTGGGATTAACCCCGGCTCGTGTCTTCTGCTGTTAGATCAGCTTTCAGATCTCAACTCTTAAATAACACATATAAGATTACAATAATATCAGATTTGTCTTATTTTAAATAAACACAAAAAACACAGATGAAAAATTAACTTAAGAAATGCACTTTTGCTATGGTTAAATAAATCTTCCGAAGATTTTTTAATTTCGGCGCAATTTTTTTTCTAAATAATGTTGATATGGCAATTAGTAAATGCACTAAGTTTGGTCATCCTGGCATGTGTGTAAAGTGTTAAACCATGTGTGTTACAACTAACCCCGCGTTAGGTTGTGCCCCGCTCTCCCCTATATCGTTCCTCAGTGCCGTTATCGTTATCGTCACAACTCCCCCTGGTGACGTCAGTGTATGTATGCATGTGTAAAATAAAGCAGATTCTTTTTAATGATGCATCATATGCAAAACATTTTAGTAATAATAAAAGAATTAAAACTCTAATAATTTTCATTCTGAAAATGCAAACACTCTTTTGACTCTAGTCATTATTATTAGCGTACATGTTTGTGTGTGTGTGTGTGTGTGTAGTCCTTCATACAGATGAGTCTCTCTCTCTCTCGCTCTCTCCTCACAGCGCGCGTTATTGCGCAACGCGACGGACGTTTCGCTCCATTCGCCCTCGTCGGTACAAGCAGACTGGACTCGGTTCGGTTGAGTTCGGCTCCGACAAACCCGCTAAAGTGTTCGGATGTTCCTCGCGCAGTCGTCGAGATGACGGACAGCCAGGTGCACGCGCATTGCTCGTCCACGACGCCGCTGGTCCTGATGCTGCGGGCGCACGAGCATCAGCAGCATCACTGAGGAGACGGTCAGAAGCTCCGGATCGGATGGACTCGAGCTTCGGGTGAATGTGATGTGTCCGAACCTCGACCGAGCCCGTGAGTGAACAGCTGTCCCACAGATCATCAGGAAACCGCGCGGATTCGTCACATCTGCGCTGCTTTTCATCCACATCTTTTCCTTCCTGGAGAGACTCCGGCTCTTTAATCTGGATATGTTGAAAGGCACGTAATGATGGATGGGATTATCAGTGTTTTGGGGGTCCTGACGCTCATTTTGGAGGGCATCTCATGCCAGGGAGTGTATGGTAAGTGCCAGCAGCTCATACACACATGCATTTATATGCCAGTCAACATGCAGTGTGTGCGCGTGAACAGGTGCCATTTCATAAACCATCCAGCATGAGATCTTCCCAACAGCCAATCCACAGGTTTTTAGAGGCCAAAATGATGCATTATAATGCGTTTCCCCCAGTGATTCATTTGAAATAACATTTAATGACATTTTAGAATTTAGAATGCATAAAAACAAAAGTTTCTTTTAGCTGTAAGATCTGGGTTTGGTTTACTCATCAGCATGATACGTGAATGGTCAATATTCCCAATTAATCCACAGGTTTTTAGAGGGAAAATTATGCATTGCAAAGACCAAATTTGTCAGTGATACATACATACATACATGCATGAATGATTCAAATTCGTTGGAAATAACAATTTAAGAATTTAATAATGGATAAAAACAGAAGCCTTTTAATTGCAAAAGTTCATGAAGTTCAATTTTCCCAATCCACAGGTTTTAAATGGGAAATTAATGCATATCTATTATTGCAATTTATTGCATGCTAAACAGTTCATGCATTGAGTTTTTCCTCACTCACATTCGGGTTAGTTTGTAGTCATATGCAAGTTCAATTTTCTCAATTTTTAAAGAGAAAAAAATAATGCATTGCAAATGCACCCATTGCAATTTATTGCATGCATTGGGTTTTTCTCAGTTGCATGGAGAGGCATTTGCACATGTTGATTTGCATTTAACAAACGCTGTATGAATGTTGTCATTGGGTTGCAAATGTCACAGCAAGCGTCTAAAATCTGCATATGTAGGAGCTCTTGCTCACTGCCTCTCCTTATTCTGCATTCTCATCGTGTGCTGTTCAACTAGTGGCGTTCTGCTGGTGTAGTGTGGGTTAACCAGAGCTCTGCATGACCGGCCGTGAGTCATAATGTGCAAATGTCATCAGGGAAAACATCTAAGCGCTGTTTACTCCGGGCTGCTGTTACACAGGGCCGATCTGACTGGCGGGTCACGCTTGGAGATGGTGGGTGTAATATCAACGAGTTGGCTTTTGTTTGTGGAGTCAGTTCACATGCAGGATAGTGTACGTGTGTCTCAGGGGCTAATAGGATAATAGAGTTTGGGCAGAGCTGGTCCATGAGAATGCACTTTAAAATCAATGCCGATGGAGGAATGGAAATGACGCTGCCGAATGCCAACACGCTCTGAGATGCTTCCTCATTAGTGATAATTATAGGTGTAGTAGTGTTCACTGCGCCCTACACACTCAGCAGGGGACACTTCACTCAAACGAGATTTATGCATTTGAATTGCATATAAAACTTCCATGCATTTGAGTTTTAACATAAACGTGATGCATAAGGGTCAGATCTTTGTAAAAAAAACTGCATTTCAGTCTTTCTACTTCAAAATTTCATGCTTAATTTAGTGTTACTTGCCGTTTCTTTGGAATTATTAGTGAAATCTACTAGCAGTTTCTGAGTGAAAATAGTTTCTGCGTCATTTATTTTTAATGCACTGAATGTGCTTAAATACACAATAACTCGTTTATCACCAATAAAGCCAATTTGTTTTATAACTGGATATTGCTTGTTCCACAGCTAGCCTTATTTTAACTCAATAAATCGAATTTTTTACAGATATGTTGATATGCAAAATGTTTTTTTTATAAATAATCAAATAAATGCAAATGGTTAATAATAAATGCATTGATATATTGGGTGCAGATTTATGTATGCCTGGCAAATGTGCGTCACATTAAGTTTGTTAAGTTAAAACGGTGTAATCCAAATGCATGGAAATTTCATGTGCAATTCAAATTATAAATTTAGGTCTACATTCTAAACATTTCAACTATGATGATGTCATATACTCATGCAAATTAGTATGAATGTAGCATTGATTAAATGGAATTGTATATAATGCATGCGTGTGCAGTTTCTAATGTGTCTAATGTTATAATTTAAGCAAACTTGTGTGGTGATGATGGGTCATTTTCCCTGTCCACTAGTGAAGTGATAGCGAACACACTTGTTCCCTGTTTCATTCGCTGTGTACGCTCCCTATGATTTGGAGCCCATTTGCATCTGTTTTAGTGAACTCTTGTTGTTCTGCCCGATCCTGCTTGGGAAGGTCGTGTTGAAGGAGCGCTCGAGTGCTTCTGATATTGGCAATTTCACATTCTTTCATTTCCGAGCAAACACCTTTGTTTTGCGCCGATGAAGAGCAAAAGATTAGGTGTGGACTTGCTGCTGTTTATCATGCTGCTGCAGAGGATGATGGGAAATGTAGTTTGCATTTTAATGATGCAAACAAATCATGTTCTTCTTCAGTGTTTCTGTCTCGTTTTCCAGCACAAATATCTCAACATTATTAAATCAAGATACATTTACTGGAGAAGAGAAATGACTGACGATATTAAGAATTGTTTTCTGAAAAATGAAGTGAGTTTGTGCTTAAAACAAGAACAAATATCTACCACTGTGGTCAGAAAAATAATCTTAATTCAGAGTGACAGCAAGTTTATTTTTCTGACCTCATTGGCTGATATTTGTTCTTGTTTTAAGCACAAACTCACTTCATTTTGATGCATTTTTACTTAATATCTTCAGTCATTTTGCTTCTCCAGTAGGGGTGTGCGATATTGACAAAAAATGATATCTCAATATTTTCTATGATTTTATCGATAACGATAATTGGACGATATATTATGGGGATTTTTACCTTTACAAAGCCATTTTTTCTAACCTAATTAAATGTATGCATCATCTTTTGTGTCAAATTCTTACATTTAATCAATAAACTAAATTCTAATAATAAGGCACAACAGGGCTGTTACCAATCAAATGAAATCAGTATCAACTAAACTCATGTTTGCAATGGAGAGGAAACACAGAAGCTCATCTGAAGTGGATTCAGAGCAGTTACACACTGTTTTAATGAGCTCAGAGGGACATGAATGAGTTTAACCTGCTGTTACACATGCACCAATAATGTTTTAAACATAAAACGTTGAATATTGATATTTTGAAATGATTTAAAACATAAAAAGATACTTTAAATGTGAAATTAAAACCGCCAGTCACTGTTAATGAGTGAGTCATTGAGTCGATTCATTCAAATGACTGATTGATTCAGGAACGAAGCATTTGACTGGCTTAATGAGGGAGTCATTGAATCATTCACTCAACCGATTCATTTAAATGGCTGATTCATTCAGGAATGAAGCATTTGACTGTCTTAATGAGTGAGTCACTGAATCATTCATTCAACGGATTCATTCAAACAGCTGATTGATTCAGGAACGAAGCATTTGACTGTCTTAATGAGTGAATCATTGAATCATTCAAGTGATTCATTCAAACAGCTGATTCATTCAGGAACAAAGCATTTAGCTGTTTTAATGAGTGAGTCATTGAGTCATTCACTCAACCGATTCATTCAAACGGCTGATTCATTCAGGAACGAAGCATTTGACTCTCTTAATGAGTGAGTCATTGAATCATTCACTAAACCGATTTGTTCATTCAGTAACGAAACACCTCCGTGTGTCGCTCAGAGACGCAAAAGAGTGCTTTGGCTTTGTTTCAAACTATTTTCGTTGTCGAAATGAAGCAAAAACAGGCAATATTGTGTCTAAAATATACTTAATGTCACTTAATATTAACTTCTCGTTTATTGAACTTATAAAATCAATATCACATTTGTAATTGTGCTGATATCTGGAGAAAGCGGCACTCTTTGTGTGATATTGATGAACTATATTAAATAAATATAAAAGACACACAGAGGTATTTTTGCCTCTTATGTTGAATATTGAGGGCTTTATAAATGCATTTTAATAGTAAATCACGCAGTGAAAGTGTGCACTATAATGCTCAAGTGCATTAGTGTAACCTACTAGATTACATCACGTATGTGTTCACTCTCTAGTGTGTTTCTGTAAAGTGAGGGATATACTCGATAATGTCAGATCGCACATCATTAAAACAACAATCACGATATATATCACACACCCATATTCTCCAGTATATGAATCTTGATTTAAGAATGTTGAGATATTTGTGCTGGAAAACGAGACAGAAATACAGTTTTGTTTGCAGTGTTTAATTATGTGAATCATATTCACATAATTATTCATATTCATATTGTTGAATGTTTTTCCTCTTGGATCCGTGATGATGATATCAGAGGGAAGCGTGGGAAGCGTGTGACATGCTTCTTGCGTAACGTTGTTTCATGCGACGCCTCTGTTCTTGAAAGCGGCAGGATGAGACAGAAGCGAGGCTCTTGCTCTTTACTCGGGTGTGTGTTCACGGCCGGCTTCAGATGCTGGACCTCTAAACTATGCAAATGCATTCCACCAGTGCAACTAAAGCTCTCTTTGTTGCTTCCCTGCGCCTCCTCCAGAGCTCTTTATCAGTTCCCTTGGATCAGAACCCTGCGTTTCCTACTGTAATGAGAGCGAGAGCGAGAGCGGAGCATGACGCCGGTCCACCAACACAAGCCAAAGCCTGGCTGGAATCACACACGACTGCTCTGAGAGGGGTTTCTTTCAGTTGCTTCTTGTACTACAAGACCTGTGTTTTATGTTGGATATCAACAAACACTGATAATAATCATAAAGCATCAAATCCTCATATGAGAATGATTTGTGAAGGATCATGTGACACTGAAGACTGGAGTAATGATGATAAATTCAGCTTTGATCACAGGAATAAATTACACTTTACTATATATTCACATAGAGAACAGCTGTTTTACATTGGAATAATATTTCATAATTTTTACTGTATTTTTGATCAAATAAATGAGACTCTTTCAGAAAATCCTAGCGATTCCACTTTTGTACAGTGTAAGAAACATGAGAATATTAAATTAAAATATTGATGACATTGTGGTTAATAATAGCTAGTAATTATGGTATTTTGGGGGTGTTAATAGGATTTAAAATTATGGAATTATTTTTGGAAATAAAATTGTAAAACATATTAAGGTGCTTCTCAACACCATTAGCTGTCAAACCAACACAATCACGTCATTAAAATCAAACGTTGGAATTTAAGAATATGACCAAAAACTGCAGAGGCCTGACAATACGGAAATTATTAATAAGACTGAATGGGAATATTTGACCATTTTCTAGGCGCTTTCATTTGAGTTTCTTGCTCTCAGCCAATAATTCACATCTCAAAACACATTGTGTTCCAATTTTTTTTATGTATATAGTCATTTTCACAAAACTGCTTTACAGAAAACCGTGATGTTAATGTGTATAATATCTTAATATCTTCATGCCTTGTAGTCGCATTTATCAGGTTAGTCCTGGGAGATAATATAGTTACGTTTTGTATTGATACAATCAATCAAGCAGTTGAGATTTGCAATATAGTGTGCGTGTGTGTGTGTGTGTGTGTGTGTGTGTGTGTGTATATATATATATATATATATATATAGACCCCTGAAGGTGTGCTTTGGTATCTGGCACCAAGATGTTAGCAGCAGATCCTTTAAGTCCTGTAAGTTGCAAGGTGGGACCTCCATGGATCGGACTTGTTTATTCAGCACATCCCACAGATGCTCGATTGGATTGAGATCTGGGGAATTTGGAGGCCAAGTCAACACCTCAAACTCGTTGTTGTGCTCCTCAAACCATTCCTGAACCATTTGTGCTTTGTGGCAGGAGCATTATCCTGCTGAAAGAGCCACAGCCACCAGGGAATACCGTTTCCATGAAAGGGTGTACATGGTCTGCAACAATGCTTAGGTAGGTGGTACGTGTCAAAGTAACATCCACATGGATGGCAGGACCCAAGGTTTCCCAGCAGAACATTGCCCAAAGCATCACACTGCCTCCGCCGGCTTGCCTTCTTCCCATAGTGCATCCTGGTGCCATGTGTTCCCCAGGTAAGCCACGCACACGCACCCGGCCATCCATGTGATGTGAAAGAAAACGTGATTCATCAGACCAGGCCACCTTCTTCCATTGCTCCGTGGTCCAGTTCTGATGCTCACATGCCCACTGTTGGCGCTTTCGGCGGTGGACAGGGGTCAGCATGGGCACCCTGACTGGTCTGCGGCTATGCCGCCCCATACCCAACAAACTGTGATGCACTGTGTATTCTGACACCTTTCTATCAGAACCAGCATTAACTTCTTGAGCAATTTGAGCTCCAGTAGCTCGTCTGTTTGATCGGACCACACGGGCCAGCCTTCGCTCCCCACGTGCATCAATGAGCCTTGGCCGCCCATGACCCTGTCGCCGGTTCACCACTGTTCCTTCCTTGGAGGACTTTTGATAGATACTGACCACTGCAGACCGGGAACACCCCACAAGAGCTGCAGTTTTGGAGATGCTCTGACCCAGTCGTCTAGCCATCACAATTTGGCCCTTGTCAAACTCGCTCAAATCCTTACGCTTGCCCATTTTTCCTGCTTCTAACACATCAACTTTGAGGACAAAATGTTCACTTGCTGCCTAATATATCCCACCCACTAACAGGAGCCGTGATGAAGATATCATCAGTGTTATTCACTTCACCTGGTCATAATGTTATGCCTGATCGGTGTATACAAGCTGTATTTATTTTGAGTGAAAGTATTAAATATTATCTGGGTTGAATTATCTTTTATCGTATGTAGTTTAGTTGATGGTTTTTGAAGATCAGTTTATCACACGAGACTCAACCTATAGTGACAGATGACCTTGTGCTGAAATACTGTTGCGTTTGACTGGACACACGACCTTTGACCTTAACAACTACAGATATGAGAAGTGTTTCTCCTCCCTTTTAAGCCTTAACTGTGCAGTGATATGGTCAGTTGTGTTTAATGATAGTTTATCTCTGCTGTCACAGACCCGAGAGCCGACAGACACGAGTGTGAATCTGTCACACACTTCTCTTTATTCAGCTTCACTGGACGTTGGTGTTTTGCTGAACCTGCTGTGGATCAATAAAGTAGAGTAGAGTTACTGACATGACAAACACTGTGAGCATGACGCCAGAGATCTGTACATACATGACTTAACTCTTTCCCCGCCATTGACGGAAATTTCTGTCAAAAAATGGGAAGTTAAGACCTTTTAAAAGAGTCTCTTCTGCTCACCAAAGCTGCATTTATTTGATCATAAATACAGTAAAACAGTGAAATATTACTCCAGTGTAGATCATCTGTTCTCTATGTGAATATATAGTAAAGTGTAATTTATTCCTGTGATCAAAGCTGAATTTATCATCATTACTCCAGTCTTCAGTGTCACATGATCCTTCACAAATCATTCTCATATGAGGATCTGATGCTCAACAAACATTTATGATTATTATCAGTGTTGAAAACAGTCATATTTCTGTGGAAACTGATACATTTTATTTCTCAGGATTCTCTGATGAATAGAAAGTTCAAAAGAACAGCATTTATTTGAAATAGAATGTTTTGTAACATTATAAATGTCTTTACTGTCACTTTTGATCAGTTTAATGATGAATAAAAGTATCAATTTCTTTCTTTCTTTGTTATTGTACTTTTCCCAAACTTTTGAATGGGAGTGTATGAGGGTTTCCACAAAAAAATAACTGTTTTCAACACTGATAATAATCATAAATGTTTCTTGAGCATCAAATCATCATATGAGAATGATCAATATTTCACTGTTTTACTGTATTTATGATCAAATAAACGCAGCTTTGGTGAGCAGAAGAGACTCACAAACATTAAAAAAAACGTAATTATTCCAAACTTTTGACCTGTGGTGTACAGTTAAAGAAATATTTCAATCATTATTTTGATCTTAATTTTTGATGACATTAGTGATTAATAATAGCTGGTAATTATGGTGGAGACTGTGGTTACCATGGTAAATAATGTAATTGCAGAACTGATATATTGGCCAGGCTGATATTTGTCTGTTTTGTTCAAATTGGCCTTTACAAATACAATAGAAACGTTTTCTTTTTTCAACGAATTTGTATTAAATAATCAGTGAAATAAGCAATTTTGTGAACATATTATTTGCTATTATAAATTGCAACATTCATATCAGCATTAAATTGGCCACCCTACTTGCTAGAAATCATATCAGCATTAAAAATAAAAATAAATAAATTAAATTAAATTGAATTCACACATCAGTAATCTTTCATCATTATTATTCTACACATTGCCGCTGCTGAACACACTGAGTGGACTGAGAGCTGGTTCGGTGTGAGACTCATGCTCATGCTAATCTCTGCGCGTGTCGCTTTAGCCCACACATCCATCCCCAGTGCTGCGTGGAGTGATGTCTGTTGTCATGGCGACAGCATCCCGTGTGCGTCTCACAGAGAGTCAGTCGCTGAAACACATGTGACGTGACTGTGACTCGAGAGAGTGAAAGCAGAACATCAGCATTTCCTCTGTTTATCTGTGTGTTACAGGAGGTTAAAGCGTGTCGACACCGGCGCCGTGGAGCTATGTGTTCTGTTTCATCCATCAGCTGAAGTGTGCGTGTGTGTGTGTGTGTGTGTGTGTGTGAGTGAGTGAGTGAGTGAGTGCCGGAGATCCAAACAGCGTTCGGTCAAAAGCAGAAAAATCATCCTCTTCCTCAGTGTTTCCAGCACAGATATCTCAACATTATTAAATCAAGACACATTCACTGCAGAAGAGAAATGACTGAAGATATTAACACTTCTTTACTGAGAAATGAATCAAAATGATGTTAATTTTATTTAATTTAGTTAAATAATTTTTTTTAAATAAAGTAGTTACAATAGTTTTTGCAGTTATTTTAGTATTATATTATATCATATATCATCAATCATATATCATAATCATTATAGTATTATTATATTATATATTATATTATCAATCATATCATATATCATATCATATTAATTATATTATATTATATTAAAACTGAAATAAAATTAATAAAAACTATATTAAACACATTTAAAAAAAACTAAAAAAAATGTTACAATAGTTTTTACTATTATTTTAGTGTCATTATATTATATTATATTAATGAATCATATCATATATCATATATCATAATCATTATAGTATTATTATATTATATTATATCATCATCACTCATATATCATAATCATTATAGTATTATTATATTATATTATATTATCAATCATATCATATATCATATCATATCATATTAATTATATTATATTATATTAAAACTGAAATAAAATTAATAAAAACTATATTAGACACATTTAAAAAAACTAATAAAAATGTCAAAAACACACAACAAAATTAATAAAACTTAAATTAATTAAAATGAAAACGGAACATATAAAAATGAAAACAAATTCAAAATATTAATAAAAACTATAATAGTATCTCAAATGATACTAAAATAAAACTAAGAACCATATATTTTTAATATTTTTTTCTAGTATTTTTTAAAAATGGAACCAAAGCCTGTATTTGTGTTTGATTTAATTAATATTCCTCAGTGTTTCCAGCACAAATATCTCAACATTATTAAATCAAGACACATTCACTGCAGAAGAGAAATGACTGAAGATATTAACACTTCTTTACTGAGAAATGAATCAAAATGATGTTAATTTTTTTTTATTTTATTAAGTAGTTATAATAGTTTTTACTGTTATTTTAGTGTCATTATATTATATTACATCATCATCAATCATATATCATAATCATTATAGTATTATTATATTATATTATATTATCAATCATATCATATATCATATCATATCATATTAATTATATGATATTATATTTATTATATTAAAACTGAAATAAAATTAATAAAAACTATATAGACATATTTAAAAAAAAATAATAATAAAAATGTCAAAAACACACAACAAAATTATTAAAACTTGAACTCATTAAAATGAAAAATAGAAAATATAAAACTAATTCAAAATACTGATAAAAACTTTAATAGTATCTCAAATGAAACTAAAATAACAGTAAGAACCTTTATATTTTCATTATATTTTTAAATATTTTTTCTAGTATTTTTACAAATGGAAACAAAGGCCTGCATTTGTGTTTGTTCTGTTAATTCATTTTTTTATATAAATAATCAATAAATGAATAACGGCTGGTGGTTCCTCGTCTCTTGTCTCTCAGATGCTGCTGGTTAGTGATTCTGCTCAAACATCTTGTGCTGCGTTTCCATATTCATGTCAAGCTGCTGCTGTTGGTGTTGAGATGGCGTTTGGTTGTGGTCTGTTGTTGGTTTGCTTCAGACGGTCAGAACTCGTCCAGCTCAGACGTCCAAACCTGAAGCTGCTCTGATACTGAAGGTCAGCGTGTGATGTTAGATTATGAGTGGCTTGTGTTTTCTGGCATTAGAAGGAAAGTCAGTGTTGATAATAAACTGTTTAATTGTGATTTATTTTGTGACCGCTGGATTCAGTTTGCGAGGTTTGGTGAATCCAGTCAATCCAGTACCTGGTGAAAAAGCAGCAGAAACACAAACACACAGGGTTTCTTTACTGCTGAACCCAAACCTGAGGTCAGATTTAATCTTTAACGTCATTAAACGACAGGCTCGGCTTCCCATCGCTGTGATAATCGTGCCTTTCACACAGTGTTATTGATCCTTTATTTCCATAATGCTGCGGTTTTATTCTCAAAATATTACACCTTTATTATTGAAAATGTTCCCGTTTAGTCTTTTTGATGCCAAACACCCCCAAATATGATCAGGGATCCCTATTCTAAAATGTAAAAGATATGTATTTTCATGTATGAATAACCAATTTATACTGTGAAAAATGATGAATGTGTAAAGTATTATTTGGAAAATATAATATATTTTATATTTATATATATATATATATATATATTAAATTGTTTTAATTTTTTTAAAATGTTTTTTATGTTTCATTTATGTATTTATTTAATTTGACCTTTATTTACTTATTTAGATTTCATTTATTTAAATTCTTTTTTTATTATTTTTTATCTATTTGAATACATTTATTTATTTTTTTATTTATTTTTAAATATTATTTTATTTAATAATAATTTGTACTTGTTTTTAAACACTGTGTCCCTAATATTTAATAGTCGGCTTGCTACTGTATTTGTAATATTTGTTTTCACTGTATAAATTGATTCTTTACACATGAAAATATGTGTAAAGAATCAATTTATTCTGTGAACAAAATGTATTTTAAATACAGTAGTGTCCAAAAGTGATGACAGGAGGGGATATTTTAATTTTAATGACCCTACAAGTTCGATCAAACCGTCAAAATTTGAGGAAAATATTTTATATTTTTTAATATTTTAAATATGAGGGAAGAATGAACACTAAACTTGGTTAAAGTATTTATCTGACAAAATTATTTGGCAAAAAAGGCAAACTACAGCTACAGGTTTTATTTTAGTATGTAAAGAAAATGCACAGAAAAACAAAAAAGTAACAGGAAAATAATTATACATAATCAGTTATTAATATTTCGTTGGTTCTTGCATGCTTTCATTATTTTCTTGTATGACAGCCTGGCCAAAAATGATGTTGGTATAATCATGTTTTATTGCGTTATTATCACTTTTATGTATTTGATACATTTGAATAATCTTTGACTGAAGGGTTTCCCAGGCCGGACGTCACTTGTGGCCACCGCTGTGTGTCTGATAGTGTTTTCTGTGGTGTTCAGTTGAGCTGAACTTGTGTTTAACGTGCTGGAAGAGAGACTGGCAGCGCTGGAGAAGACGAGAGACTGGAGCGAGGCTCTTTCTGGGAGTACAGCGTTTGCAGCAGTGAAGTGGAGATCAGAGCGAGAGCGACAGCTCAAACTCCAGGACTCCCAGCGCTGCACATCTGCTGTCAGCGTCTCGCTCCTGTTCCAGCCTCAGAGCCCACAGCTCACGGGAAACACTGCTGAGATCCAGCGGTCGGGCTGGTGCTCGAGTGGATGTGACTGAACACTCACTGAACACACACTGAACACACTGAAACACACTGAACACACACTGAACACGCTGAACACACACTGAACACACTGAACACTCACTGAAACACACTGAACACACACTGAACACTCACTGAACACTCACTGAACACACACTGAAACACACACTGAAACACATACTGAACACACACTGAACACATACTGAACACACACTGAACACACTCTGAACACACACTGAACACACACTGAAACACACACTGAACACATACTGAACACACACTGAACACACTCTGAACACACACTGAACACACTGAAACACATACTGAACACACACTGGACACACACTGAAACACATACTGAACACACTCTGAACACACACAGAAACACACTGAACACACACAGAAACACATACTGAACACACACTGAACAAACTCTGAACACACACTGAACACACTCTGAACACACACTGAAACACACACTGAACACATACTGAACACACACTGAACACACTCTGAACACACACTGAACACACTGAAACACATACTGAACACACACTGGACACACACTGAAACACATACTGAACACACTCTGAACACACACAGAAACACACTGAAACACACTGAACACACACAGAAACACATACTGAACACACACTGAACAAACTCTGAACACACACTGAACACTCACTGAAACACACTGAACACACTGAACACACCGAACACACCGAACACACACCGAACACATACTGAACCACACTGAACACACACTGAACACACACTGAACCACACTGAACACACACTGAACACACACTGAAACACACTGAACACACATTGAACACTCACTGAACACACGCTGAACACACACTTAACACACTCTGAACACACTCTGAACACACTAAACACATACTGAAACACACTGAACACATACTGAACACACACTGAACACATACTGAACACACGCTGAACACACACTGAAACACACTGAACACACTGAACACACACTGAAACACACTGAACAAACACTGAACACACTGGACACACACTGAACACACTGAAACATACTGAACACACACTGAACACATACTGAAAACACTGAACATACTCTGAACACACACTGAACACACTGAAACACATAATGAACACACACTGAACACACACTGAACACATACTGAACACACACTGAACACACTCTGAACACACACTAAACACACTGAAACACATAATGAACACACTGGACACACACTGAACACACACTGAAACATACTGAATACACACTGAACCACACTGAACACACACTGAAACATACTGAATACACACTGAAACACACTGAACACACATTGAACACTCACTGAACACACACTGAACACACTGAAACACTGAACACACACTGAACACACTCTGAACACACTGAACACACTGAACACACTCTGAACACACACTGAACACACACTGAACACACTCTGAAACACACACTGAAACACACACTGAACACACACTGAACCACACTGAACGCACACTGAACGCACACTGAAACACACTGAACACACATTGAACACTCACTGAACACACGCTGAACACACGCTGAACACACTGAAACACTGAAACACTGAAACACACTGAACACACACTGAATACACTGAACACACACTGAACACACACTGAACACACTGAACACACACTGAACACACTCTGAACACACACTGAACACACACTGAACACACACTGAACACACTCTGAACACACTGAAACACTGAACACACACTGAACACACTCTGAACACACTGAACACACACTGAACACACACTGAACACACACTGAACACACACTGAACACACTCTGAACACACACTGAACACACACTGAACACACTCTGAACACACACTGAAACACACACTGAAACACACACTGAACACACACTGAACCACACTGAACACACACTGAACACACACTGAAACACACTGAACACACATTGAACACTGACTGAACACACGCTGAACACACATTGAACACCCACTGAACACGCTGAACACCCACTGAACACACTCTGAACACACTGAACACTCACTGAACACACACTGAACACTCTCTGAACACAGTGAACACTCACTGAACACACTCTGAACACACACTGAACACACACTGAAACACACACTGAACACACACCGAACACACTGAACACACACTGAAACACACGCTGAACACACACTGAAACACACTGAACACTCACTGAACACACACTGAACACACTCTGAACACACACTGAACACACACTGAACACACACCGAACACACTGAACACACACTGAAACACACTGAAACACGCGCTGAACACACGCTGAACACACACTGAACACTCACTGAAACACACTGAACACATACTGAACATACTGAACACTCACTGAAACACACTGAACACACACTGAACACTCACTGAACACGCTGAACACACTGAACAAACTCTGAACACACACTGAACACTCACTGAAACACACTGAACACATACTGAACACATACTGAACACACACTGAAACACACTGAACACATACTGAACACACTCTGAACACACTCTGAACACACACTAAACACACACTGAAACACCTGAACCTGACGCATCAATGCAGCTGTGGGACTTTTAAATGTCTTTGCTAGGGTGTTCTGGCTTGTTGCTAGGTGGTTGTTAGAGGTTCTGGCTGGTTGCTAGGGTATTATCAGTGGCTGTTACTAGGTAGTTTCTTACAGTCTACAGCAGGGTTTTCAATCCTTTTGATGCCACGGACCCCCAAATATGATCAGGGATCCCAAGTCTAAAATTTAAAAGGCAGCTGTGTATTTTCATGTATAAATATTCAATTTATACTATGAAAAAAATAATAATATAAATAGTTGTAAACCAGAAATTTTTCCAGTTATACTTTTTATTACATGTTTACAGACTTAATTTATTTAAATCAAATTCTATTATTTATTTATCTATTTTAATACATTTATTTATTTATTTTTTCATTTTTACAGTGTCTCGAATTTAATCAGCGGCTATATATTTTCATGTGTAAAGAACTAATTAATACTGTGGGAAAAAAAATTATATTATAAATATGTGTAAAATATTATTTGGAAACTAGTTTAATTACTTTTTTCTACTTGTTATAGTTCTGTACTTTTAAATTATTTATTTATTTATTTAGAGATTCATTTATTTATTTACATATGTTTTTATTATTTATATATTTAAATAAATATATTTATTTATTTAGGTTTAATCTTATTTTTTATACAGTATATATATATATATATATATATATATTTTTTTTTTTTACCCTATTTTTTTCTGAACATTTCCCCTACGTCTGATGGCAGTTTGAAAGCCTCTGGTCTAAACCACGAGTTAAAGAGGTTTCAGACTGAACTGGTTTAGCTGGTCAGTCGCAGTGAAACTCGTTGATCTGCGTGACGTTTATTATTCCACTCTTCCATGACATCATCTTTCCTGGACAGTGGTCATTCTGTCTCTTTTCTCACGTTGATTCCCTCTGTTCTGAAATCCCCTCCAGTCCTGCTCGGGCCACTTTCTGCTTCTGTTAAAGCATCAAACACCAGCGCGTTTACCGGCGTCACGTCTCAGACGATCCCTCCATCACGGCTGAAAGAATCCACCGCTTTAATTGAGCGTATAAAACCTCAGGATATGAAAACACATGCGGTTTATGTCCAGAATGCAGGTTTGTGCTGTTTAGTAGGAAAGCGCTTTTGATCTCAGGTCCAAAAAATCTAATTAAATGTAAATATTACATATTTTATGTTCGCATATGCATATGCACATGCACAAGTGAGATATTAAAGCGCTAAAGTGCTACTAAACAGCATACGCACATGCAAACATAAAATATACAATTATTTAATTTAAACAAAAACAACAACTTAATGTCCAGAATGCAGATTTCCAGTTTGTTTGTTTAGTAGGGAAGTGCTTTAATAATCATATCAATAATCATTTTAATATAAATGTCATAATTAATTTATATAATGTCTCAAGACTGTCGTTCATGGGAGAGGAGCCCTGAATGTAATTTTATAATTCAGTATTTTATGTTCGCATGTGCATATGCACCAATGAGATTTGAAAGCTGCATACATTTTTTATCTCTCCGATCGCAGATTAATGCATATGCACAGCTGACGTGACGAAATTAATTTTTACTTTGGACCTAATTAACGGGCACTTAGACTGATAATACTGCATGCACAGCGCAGTGCGCAGTCCGACTTTAATCCTAGCTTTGCTTCTCAAACATGAATGTTATTAATTATGAATGGTCAGCATGGATCAGAAAAGGTTGTGTTCTCTGCGGAGTCCTGCGTGAGTGGGTGCCAGAGTGTGTGTGTGTGTGTGTCTGTTGTTACTGCTTTGATCAAACGTGGACTGATTCCTCTGTGCCTGAAATAGCTGTGCGAGCCTCCGGAGCGAAACTCCCGCCTTCTCCGACTCTCTCCTCGCAGGAACACCACCTTCCCCGTGAAGCAGCGAGAGAGAGAAGGAGCCACAGGCGCTCGGGAGCGTCTCACTGACACACACTGAGTTCTGGAGAGTTTTCTTTGCCTTCTTCACCGTGACTCACTGTCAGTGTTATGAAGTGTAGCCTAGAACAGTAGGACTCCAGTTCCCAGCATGCACCACAGCATGAATAACTCAAATTACTGCATTATTTTCACTGTTGCTGCTGTTTGTTGCCCTTTTCAAAACATCTAAACAAGAACATTTACTGG
>CM077185.1:39701687-39726687 GCA_039654105.1 Coreius guichenoti | reverse complement strand
ATACACACTGTAAGGATGTGCTTTGCTTCTGATGGGAAAGTGCTTACATTTGAGGACTGTGTGTTGATGCCACAGATGTCTTTGTCCTGCAGTGTTTGTACTGTGAGGATTAGCGTTTCCTACTTTAAACGTTTATGTTTATAGTATGCATTTAAACTCACATTACTCTTCCTCAAAACTCATGCAGACACGTGCACTGTAAATAATACATCATTCAGGCATACTTGGCATACTAGTAACAACTTTGTATGATTAGAGACACACTTTTGTAAATACATATATTGTCTATGTCTGTTGTTTTATATATAAAATTAAATGAATATAATAATAATAATAAATAGGTCAACATGGATAATTTATATATATACACCGATCAGGCATAACATTATGACATATTGTGTTGGTCCCCCTTTTGCTGACCCGTCGAGGCATGGACTCCACTAGACCCCTGAAGGTGTGCTGTGGTATCTGGCACCAAGATGTTAGCAGCAGATCCTTTAAGTCCTGTAAGTTGTGAGGTGGGGCCTCCATGGATCGGACTTGTTTGTTCAGCACATCCCACAGATGCTCGATTGGATTGAGATCTGGGGAATTTGGAGGCCAAGTCAACACCTCAAACTCGTTGTTGTGCTCCTCAAACCATTCCTGAACCATTTTTGCTTTGTGGCAGGCGCATTATCCTGCTGAAAGACCCACAGCCACCAGGGAATACCGTTTCCATGAAAGGGTGTACATGGTCTGCAACAATGCTTAGGTAGGTGGTACGTGTCAAAGTAACATCCACATGGATGGCAGGACCCAAGGTTTCCCAGCAGAACATTGCCCAAAGCATCACACTGCCTCCGCCGGCTTGCCTTCTTCCCATAGTGCATCCTGGTGCCATGTGTTCCCCAGGTAAGCCACGCACACACACCCGGCCATCCACGTGATGTAAAAGAACATGTGATTCATCAGACCAGGCCACCATCTTCCATTGCTCCGTGGTCCAGTTCTGATGCTCACGTGCCACTGTTGGCGCTTTCGGCGGTGGACAGGGGTCAGCATGGGCACCCTGACTGGTCTGTGGCTATGCAGCCCCATACGCAACAAACTGTGATGCACTGTGATGCACCTTTCTATCAGAACCAGCATTAACTTCTTGAGCAATTTGAGCTCCAGTAGCTCGTCTGTTTGATCGGACCACACGGGCCAGCCTTCACTCCCCACGTGCATCAATGAGCCTTGGCCGCCCATGACCCTGTCGCCGGTTCACCACTGTTCCTTCCTTGGAGCACTTTTGATAGATACTGACCACTGCAGACCGGGAACACCCCACAAGAGCTGCAGTTTTGGAGATGCTCTGACCCAGTCGTCTAGCCATCACAATTTGGCCCTTGTCAAACTCGCTCAAATCCTTACGCTTGCCCATTTTTCCTGCTTCTAACACATCAACTTTGAGGACAAAATGTTCACTTGCTGCCTAATATATCCCACCCACTAACAGGAGCCGTGATGAAGAGATCATCAGTGTTATTCACTTCACCTGTCAGTGGTCATAATGTTATGCCTGATCGGAGTATATACATACATATTTTGTGTGTATGTGTGTATATATATATATTTACCATGTATATATACATATATCACTTTGTTTTACAGTATCCTTGTTACATATGTTACATGTAGTCACTATAGTAATAGCTATAAATTATGCATAATTACATGCAACTAACCCTGAACCAAACCCTAATCCTAAGTACATGTAGTTACTTAATATTACTCAGTTCTTAAATGTATAATTACAAGACACAAAGACACCTTAAAATAAAGTGTAATCTACATATATGTATGTAGAGTGTAGAAAAAAAAGCAAAGTCAGAAGTGTGTGATAAAAGTCGCAATTACCTTTTTTATTTTTTATTCCATAGCGGAAGCTTCCATAATATTTCTTCATTGCTCTCAGGTGTAAATAACATAACTTTATCACTCAGATATATCTCCGGCAGTGCAAACGCTGAAGCCGAATCTCTGGCGTGTGTGTCGTTCTCCGGTTCGCTGTGGATGTGCGGCGGAAGAGGAAGCCCCGGCAGGAAGAAGATTAAACGATCTTCCTGTGAAGCTGTGCTGCCGTCTGCACTGGACTGAGGCCGATATTAATATGCACTGACACTTGCATACAACTGAAATGATGCAGGATGTCTCGTCATGGATCATAAAATTCCCCAAGGTGCCTTTTCGTCTGATATTGAGTGCACTTCCTGTCCCTATATTATAAATCACAGTGTTTCCATAATGGAAAAATGTCTTTATTGCATCGCTGAAGACAGAACTGCATTATAATCAAGCAGCTTGCCCTTATGGTCAGCGGCGCGGCCCTGTTTAAAGGTTACTAGCAGGAGTTATGAACAACATTAATGCTGTTTTCCTGTTTATGACGGTGAAGATGCTTTGAAACACTGAAGCGCTGTAGAAGCGAGAGATGCTGTGTTTCTCGTGTGTAATGTTGAATTGTAGAGTCCTCACAGTGTTGGCGCTGTTGCTCTCACAGATCTCATGAAGAACACGAACGAGCGTTTGCAGATGTAGAGGTTAAGCGTTCCCGCGCGACGCATGTTTGCTCAGTAATTGAAATTTTAGCTGTTCCCTCCTCCTGATAATCTAAATGAGTTGTCATACATGATTGATTTTCATATTTTCGAGGATAGCCGTTTCATCGGCGCATGGTTTGGAGTCGTGTGATTAACGTGGATGGATTGTGTGTGTGTGTGTGTGTGTTTCGGGAGAGGACACATGCTGGCTCTGTTTACCCCTTTGCCTGCTGTAATTAGTGTGACTGCGGCTCTCAGACGAGCGGATCCCGCTCCAGTATCCAGTAAAGTTAACGTTAACCCTTCTGTCGTTCTGTTGATCAAATACACACACCTGCGGTATAAGATGCTCTGGATGACAGTGAATGTGAATGAATACTAGAGTTATAAAGGACTTCAGAAAGTAAATGAAACTCCAGTTGGCCAGTAACTTTATTGGGACTAAATATATGAGTTAAATAATTGAAATTTATGCAATTGGCAGTTGCCTTTATTCAAAAAGCCTACATTGCATTCATTCATTCATTCATATTTGTTTATTTTCAGTCATTTATTCTTATTTATTTATTCATTATTTTTTATTTAATATTGATTTATTTTATTTATTTATTCATTTTATTTATTTATTTTGTCATTTATTTATTTGTTAATTTATTTTATTTTATTTATTATTCATTCATTCATTCTTATTTTTTATTCATTATTTTTTATTTATTTATTTACTCTTTTATTAATTTTTATTTATTTTGTCATTTATTCATTCATTCATTCATGTTATTTATATATTTAGTCATTTATTTATTTATTATTCATTAATTATTATTTTTATTCATTACTTTTTATTTATTTATTCAGTCAGTTATTCGTTTTTATTTATTTATGTATTTATTTATGTATTATTCATTCATTAATTATTATTTATTTATACATTAATGCTTATATATTTATTTATTTACTATTCATTTATTTATTTTTATTTATTTATTCGTTCATTCATTTTTATATATCGTTTTTTATACTTCAAATTTTCATGTGTAATTCAATGCCCTACTGTTGTAAAATTTACTAGTGATTTCTTACTGAAAATGGTTTCAAAGTAAGTTGTGTTTCAGTGTCGATGCAGTGATCTGAAGTAGTTCATCTCTTGTGTTGTTGCCGCTGCATTCAAGGCTTACTAGCGCTAAATACAATTACTAGTTCTTCTGCCAAGGTTCACTAGTTGCTTCTATTCTCCATTAAATGAAAGCCCTCCTCATACAATCTCGTATGTGGTTTAATTGTATATTTCCGGCAGATAACCTTGCAGTGCTCCCCCTTGTGATGCCATTAGTCTGTTTTCCTTCAACCATTACCGAGCGAGTTAATTCATCTATGGGGCGATGGGTTTATGTGATTAAATTATGGCTGTCGTGTGTGATCTGAGTGTTTGCAGGCGAACGGCGAGTCCTTGTGTGAAAAAGAGCTCATTGAAAAACATGCCAGTGCACTGGTGGCATCTGCAAACAAAGAATCCCTCAGAGGCAGTCGATCAGCGCCTTCGCCTGCTAAACACGCCTGTGCAGAAATGACTCTGCATGTTGAAGCAGAGCGTGTTTATGATGCAACTCCTTGATGAAGCTGAAATCACTGTGATGAAGCTCTCTGATGTTGTCTGGGTTTCACAGTGATGCCATAGAAGAACCGTTCTTCTAAAACTAGAGCTAAAAAACATTCTAAGAATCTAAAGAATTTTTTTCCACTATAAAGAAGCTTCTGTGGAATGGAAAGACTCCACTGATGTTAAAGGTTCTTCATGGAACCATCAATGCTGATTAAGAAGAGTGATGGGCGGTTTAATACTGTATGTGGTAGTTAAGTTTAAGTTAAGATTTTGGGCCCTATTTTACTGATCTGAGGTTATGGTCTGAAGCTCATGGTGCAGCTAGTTTAACGACGGGAAAAACGGTCGGTACGCCCAGCGCATGGTCCAAAAGGGTTACCCCTAGTCTCTTAAAGTGCCCCTGTTATGGATTTTTGAAAATTACCTTTCATGTAGTGTGTATCATAGCTCTAAGTGAATGAAAACATCCTGCAAAGTTTTAAATCTGAAAGTGCACCGTATATAAAGTTATTGTCTCTCAAAAGTAAGTGTCGACTCTGAGTCAATTAAACGAATCATTTTTTAAAAATGAATCCCAAGCCGTTTCGTTGTGACGTCAAGACGAAACATTAGCATATTGCCCGCATTTTCAGCCTCGCTTGGCATTTTGATACAGTTCCCACACGTGCACCTAAATAAATTCAACAATCAATTCGTCTGTGACTAACAAATGGCGACAGACAGCAAGATTAGTCCGATTACAGCACGTCACTTCTCAGACATTCTTACTCCGATTCTGCATGTTCAATCGGCCTGAAGTGCCATAAACTACATTGACACTTGCCATTGAGAAAGGTCCTGCTCCAGTCGTGTTTGCGATATTTATGTAATGTCTGTTCATACACTGTATACAATTTTCAACACTTGACAAGCCGTAATCCAGTAATGGTGATAGGCGTTCTGTTTCCGACATGAGCTGCATGCCGTATACCAATCACAACTGGGTCATCTGACCAATCACAACCGACTAGGTCATCTGACCAATCACAACCGATTGGGTCATCTGACCAGTCACAACCGATTGGGTCATCTGACCAATCACAAAAGACTGGGTCATCTGACCAATCACAACTGACTGACCAACTACAACTGACTGGGTCAAAACGCCAACTGCTGTGATTGGCTGCTGTGAGACTCAGTGTAAACGCCCACTGCTGTGATTGGCTGCTGTGAGACTTCAGTGTAAATGCCCACTGCTGTGATTGGCTGCTGTGAGACTTCAGTGTAAACGCCCACTGCTGTGATTGGCTGCTGTGAGACTTCAGTGTAAACGCCCACTGCTGTGATTGGCTGCTGTGAGACGTCAGTGTAAACGCCCACTGCTGTGATTGGCTGACATCTTTGCATATGAAATAGCTAGTATTACATGTGGAACTCTTTCGAAAACTTAGCACGTTTTTACTATTACAGCTCTCAAGGTTAACTAATCGTTGCAAAGCCTGCGCCGAAATTACTGATTTACCAAAGAATCCACAGTGAAATGTAGCGAATACAAATAAATAATGCTCAACTGAGACATTCACATTGTTAAAAATAAATAAGCACATTCCTAGTATTAGGATCCTTTGAAGGGTAATGTTATTTTTAGTCCAGTGATCCTGTATCGCTCTTCTCTCCTTGTCATCTCACTAACACTCCAGTGGGCGGGGCCAAAGTTGTGATGATGAAGTAGGCGTTGCTCTTCTTCTGCAGAGGCGGTCTTTTACTATCTATTATAGGCGTATTATAGTCGTTCTCTGGGCTTGGGTACAATAAAAGCTGTTTTTGGACTAACAAGGAAGTTTTCAGTTCTGAAACTTACAGGATATTCTTATAGTATGATGACCTCTTATATGTCAAAATCGCAAGGGAAATTTGACTTCTCAGTTCATGACCCCTTTAAAGAACTCTTTATGCCAAAAAGGTTCTATATAAGGAGAGATGTCTTAAAGGGGTAGTTCACCTAAAACTAAATCCATAAAATGATCCTATGAAGCGCCTGACGGAACCTCTCAGGTTCCATGCAGAAGCTGTTCTTCTGGGAGTGTGTGTGTGTGTGTGTTGGATCAGGTGATGATGGCAGAGGCGGGTTTAATCTTGCAGCCGAAACCTCCCGCCGGTGTGAAGAATGAGCTCAGAGCAAATCCTGCTCATGTTCTCACTATCAGACTCCACGGCGGATCACCACAGCAGGAACACAGGCTACCAAAACAACTCGTAAAATAATATAATATAATATAATATAATATAATATAATATAATATAATATAATATAATATAATATAATATAATATAATATAATATATTGCGACTATCTCAAATAATTTAGATTATTATCATGACAGGCCTAATGTGAAATTAGATGTTTTCTGTAAGGCTCAGTTTCATGTCTTATTTAAGTGTGGATTTACATGCTGGAATTAATTGAGAAAATCAATCATTTTGTTCCAGAGAATCAAGGTGCATTATTTTGTGTGAACATATGAATGTAAATAATAAGACGTGTTCACTTTGATTCAAAATAGAGGGAAATAATCCAGGAGGCTTAATTGATTTCTCAGTTATGTTTCATTGGACTATCAGCATCTGAAATTCCTTTGAGGACATAAAAAGTGATGCACGAGAGGCAATTGATGCTGTACATTAGGATTAGATCTGTGATTTTGATCAGATCATTTGGTCTTTGAACAATTTTATTGAATTATTTTGACTGACTTATTGATTGATTTTAATATTATTTCATACTGTGATCTCTGACTTTGGTCTTGCGTGAATCTGAGCACAGTTTGAGTTTACTGGGGATATTGTTGAGTTTAGTTTGAAGCACAAAAAGAACAAATTAAATTTGATATTAATTCACGGAATAAATAACGCATACCTGAATTACACTGTGAAATACAATGTATATACAGTATAAAATATTTATTTATTACAATTATTTTTTACAATTTAATTTTAATATTTATGTATGTATTTATTTATTTACTTATTTATTTTTTTATTTATTATGTAATATATATTACAGACATACAATGTTTATTTATTTTTATACACATTCATTTTTTATTTTATTTTATATAGAGTATGTATATATATATATATATATATATATATATATATATATATACACACACACACACACACACATTACAGGCATACACTGTTTATTTTTTTAAATATTTATTTTATATAATATTTATAATATTTACAGAACTTAATATTTGGTACAGAAACCTTTGTTTGCAATTACAGAGATCATACGTTTCCTGTAGTTCTTGACCAGGTTTGCACACACTGCAGCAGGGATTTTGTCCCACTCCTCCATACAGACCTTCTCCAGATCCTTCAGGTTTCGGGGCTGTCGCTGGGCAATACGGACTTTCAGCTCCCTCCAAAGATCTTCTATTGGGTTCAGGTCTGGAGACTGGCTAGGCCACTCCAGGACCTTGAGATGCTTCTTACGGAGCCACTCCTTAGTTGCCCTGGCTGTGTGTTTCGGGTCGTTGTCATGCTGGAAGACCCAGCCATGACCCATCTTCAATGCTCTTACTGAGGGAAGGAGGTTGTTGGCCAAGATCTCGCGATACATGGCCCCATCCATCCTCCCCTCAATACGGTGCAGTCGTCCTGTCCCCTTTGCAGAAAAGCATCCCCAAAGAATGATGTTTCCACCTCCATGCTTCACGGTTGGGATGGTGTTCTTGGGGTTGTACTCATCCTTCTTCTTCCTCCAAACACGGCGAGTGGAGTTTAGACCAAAAAGCTCTATTTTTGTCTCATCAGACCACATGACCTTCTCCCATTCCTCCTCTGGATCATCCAGATGGTCACTGGCAAACTTCAGACGGGCCTGGACATGCGCTGGCTTGAGCAGGGGGACCTTGCGTGCGCTGCAGGATTTTAATCCATGACGGCGTAGTGTGTTACTAATGGTTTTCTTTGAGACTGTGGTCCCAGCTCTCTTCAGGTCATTGACCAGGTCCTGCCGTGTAGTTCTGGGCTGATCCCTCACCTTCCTCATGATCATTGATGCCCCACGAGGTGAGATCTTGCATGGTGCCCCAGACCGAGGGAGACTGACCGTCATCTTGAACTTCTTCCATTTTCTAATAATTGCGCCAACAGTTGTTGCCTTCTCACCAAGCTGCTTGCCTATTGTCCTGTAGCCCATCCCAGCCTTGTGCAGGTCTACAATTTTATCCCTGATGTCCTTACACAGCTCTCTGGTCTTGGCCATTGTGGAGAGGTTGGAGTCTGTTTGATTGAGTGTGTGGACAGGTGTCTTTTATACAGGTAACGAGTTCAAACAGGTGCAGTTAATACAGGTAATGAGTGGAGAACAGGAGGGCTTCTTAAAGAAAAACTAACAGGTCTGTGAGAGCTGGAATTCTTACTGGTTGGTAGGTGATCAAATACTTATGTCATGCAATAAAATGCAAATTAATTACTTAAAAATCATACAATGTGATTTTCTGGATTTTTGTTTTAGATTCTGTCTCTCACAGTTGAAGAGTACCTATGATAAAGATTACAGACCTCTACATGCTTTGTAAGTGGGCAAACCTGCAAAATCGGCAGTGTATCAAATACTTGTTCTCCCCACTGTATATATATATATATGTATATAGTAATATATACATTACAGACACAATGTTTATTTTTCAAATATTATTTAATTTCAAATATTATTTAATCTTAATATTTATGTATTTATTAATGTATAATATTTTTATTGTATGTGTGTATTTGTTTGTTTGATTGTTTGTTTGTTAGTGTTGGAACATAGTAGCAGGTTGAAGTTGCTCATAATCTAGTAACTTTCTTGGATGAGCAACAAACCAGCTCTAATCTAACCACAGAGAGTTAAGATGGTTTATGTCAATGTCTGATGAGTTCCAGAACAGTGAAGTCTGTGAATCCAGCAGGATATTGATTATCTTTGATAGTCTCAATCATTGGTTCTCTGACATGTTATGGCTCGTCTCTGAGAGTGTTTGTGCAGCACAAGTTAAACAGTGCGACGGAAGTCAAGAACGAGTGCGGCGCTGTTGGGCGGGAGATGCATGTGGCAATTTACCATTAAATGTTATTTGCATTGTTAAGACCCTCGCAGACACATGAAAGGAACTCTAATTAGAGCGGCTGTGAAGTGTTTGGCCCGCATTTAACCTTCATCCGTACACAACAAGCCCATCACAAAGCCTTACGCTGATCCCCGGCTGGCATGAATAATTGTTGTTGAATACTCAAATGAATGTCACGTCAGGTCTGGAGACTCTGCGGGCCGTCCTGTGTTGTTAATGGTGTTGCTGGGAATCGTCTGCGGCTGTTTGGCTCGTGTCAGTGCTGATGAAGCTCACAATTAAAGCTTTATTAAGTTTAAGCGTCCTGAAGGTGCAGCCGTCTCTGTTCTTCTGCTAGTCTGACTGATAATGACTGTTTACTGCTACTTTAAACTGCTGGCTTTTACATTTCGATGATACTCATACTTAGTCCAACATTCTGTAACACTGGCAAATAATGGATGGATAAATATGCTGTATGCTCACCAAAGCTGCATTTATCTGATCATAAATACAGTAAAACAGTGAAATATTACTGGAGTGTAAAACAGCTGTTCTCTATGTGAATATATAATAAAGTGTAATTTATTCCTGTGATCAAAGCTGAATTTATCATCATTACTCCAGTCTTCAGTGTCACATGATCCTTCACAAATCATTCTAATATGAGGATTTGATGCTCAAGAAACATTTAAGATTATTATCAGTGTTGAACACAGTCATATTTCTGTGGAAACTGATATATTTTATTTCTCAGGATTCTTTGATGAATAGAAAGTTCAAAAGAACAGCATTTATTTGAAATAGAATCTTTTGTAACATTATAAATGTCACTTTTGATCAATTTAATGCGTCCTTTATGAATAAAAGTCAGTTTCCACAAAAATATGAACTGTTTTCAACATTGATAATAATCATAAATGTTTCTTGAGCATCAAATCATCATATATCTGACCCTGGAGCACAAAACCAGTCATGCGTCTCACGGGTATATCTGTGGCAATAGCCAACAATACATTGTATGGGTCAAAATTATCCATTTTACTTTTATGCCAAAAATCATTAGGATATTACAGTTTTTTACGATCGCTATGACAATTTTTTCAATACTTGAACAGTTTTCCTAAACTCTTAACACACCAACACACCTACAACACACAATTGGCAAAATGGTTAATTTCATGCTCAGAATCACACATTGTAAACTAAACTCCAACACTAATTTTCAAAATACAAACCCGATTCCAAAAAAGTTGGGACACTGTACAAATTGTGAATAAAAAAGGAATGCAATAATTTACAAATCTCATAAACTTATATTTTATTCACAATAGAATATAGATAACATATCAAATGTTGAAAGTGAGACATTTTGAAATGTCATGCCAAATATTGGCTCATTTTGGATTTCATGAGAGCTACACATTCCAAAAAAGTTGGGACAGGTAGCAATAAGAGGCCGGAAAAGTTAAATGCACATATAAGGAACAGCTGGAGGACCAATTTGCAACTTATTAGGTCAATTGGCAACATGATTGGGTATAAAAAGAGCCTCTCAGAGTGGCAGTGTCTCTCAGAAGTCAAGATGTGCAGAGGATCACCAATTCCCCCAATGCTGCGGCGAAAAATAGTGGAGCAATATCAGAAAGGAGTTTCTCAGAGAAACATTGCAAAGAGTTTGAAGTTATCATCATCTACAGTGCATAATATCATCCAAAGATTCAGAGAATCTGGAACAATCTCTGTGCGTAAAGGTCAAGGCCGGAAAACCATACTGGATGCCCGTGATCTTCGGGCCCTTAGACGGCACTGCATCACATACAGGAATGCTACTGTAATGGAAATCACAACATGGGCTCAGGAATACTTCCAGAAAACATTGTCGGTGAACACAATCCACCGTGCCATTCGCTGTTGCCGGCTAAAACTCTATAGGTCAAAAAAGAAGCCATATCTAAACATGATCCAGAAGCGCAGGCGTTTTCTCTGGGCCAAGGCTCATTTAAAATGGACTGTGGCAAAGTGGAAAACTGTTCTGTGGTCAGACGAATCAAAATTTGAAGTTCTTTTTGGAAAACTGGGACGCCATGGCATCCGGACTAAAGAGGACAAGGACAACCCAAGTTGTTATCAGCGCTCAGTTCAGAAGCCTGCATCTCTGATGGTATGGGGTTGCATGAGTGCGTGTGGCATGGGCAGCTTACACATCTGGAAAGGCACCATCAATGCTGAAAGGTATATCCAAGTTCTAGAACAACATATGCTCCATCCAGACGTCGTCTCTTTCAGGGAAGACCTTGCATTTTCCAACATGACAATGCCAGACCACATACTGCATCAATTACAACATCATGGCTGCGTAGAAGAAGGATCCGGGTACTGAAATGGCCAGCCTGCAGTCCAGATCTTTCACCCATAGAAAACATTTGGCGCATCATAAAGAGGAAGATGTGACAAAGAAGACCTAAGACAGTTGAGCAACTAGAAGCCTGTATTAGACAAGAATGGGACAACATTCCTATTCCTAAACTTGAGCAACTTGTCTCCTCAGTCCCCAGACGTTTGCAGACTGTTATAAAAAGAAGAGGGGATGCCACACAGTGGTAAACATGGCCTTGTCCCAACTTTTTTTGAGATGTGTTGATGCCATGAAATTTAAAATCAACTTATTTTTCCCTTAAAATGATACATTTTCTCAGTTTAAACATTTGTTATGTCATCTATGTTGTATTCTGAATAAAATATTGAAATTTGAAACTTCCACATCATTGCATTCTGTTTTTATTCACAATTTGTACAACTTTTTTGGAATCGGGTTTGTACAACAATACACTAACACAATACACTATGTCTACCAAAACCCTAACACATGTTCTCTTCCAACAGGAACATTTAGTCAATCATAGCACAATGTCATAAAAACACTAACACCAGATGGAATCATGTGTCAGGTCTGCCCTTATACAATAGACAGTATATTTTATTGATCATAGATTGTGTCTTTTGAAGCCTCTCCACATTTTTGTTTTGTTGGGTTTAGTAAATGCATGCATTTTGTTTCTTTGGCTGCAGAAATTCAATACACAAAATGAATGACCCATCTCAGAGTAGCTTTATAGAATGCCCTTCAGTTTTATTTCATTATCAGCAATCACCATGTTGACAATAGCGTTCTTCATTCAGGAGCTTTCCTCTGCCCCCGAGGGAGGTGTTGAATCCTTAGACAAAATACAGTTAGATATGAGAGACCAGAGGCATACACTCACTGTGATACATGGTGAAAGTATTTACACTTTGCAGTAGGAGAAGCCCTTATACAATATCCTACCTGTGTCCCGCTGAGATCTGGCTGTGCTCGTTCACCAGCCTCTCTGTGTGATAGCCTGTGGTTTATGACATGGTCTATGATAGTAGCTCTTATATTCATCAAGTAATTCCCTAATTCTGGCCCTTCTTTGAGCACCACCATGCGCTCATTCTAACTCCTCAATCTCTCCCTTGTCCTGGTACTCATCTTCCTCTCCCTCATGCAGTTTGTGTTGCTCTATATTGTTCCTTTTTCACACAAGATCAGCCCAAAGAGTCTCTTTTACTGTATACCATATGGTCATGTGATTGTAAGAACATCAACACCTGAGCAATTCATAGATGGGAATCAGCTGTGATTTATATATTTGCATAACTTCAATCAGCTGTTTCTCAGTAACAATGGAATAAAATACAGGGGATATATTTGTGGTTCAGTTCACAATATGAACAGCTGTTTACCTTGACTTTAGCCTATAAGGTTAGGTTTAAAACCCATGGTGTTATCTGTCCTGACATACAGTGTTAAAGCACTGGTACATTTGGCAGTAAAAATCCATTGTTTTGGTCTTGGTTGAGCTTGTGTGTAAAAGAAGGTCAAGCATTTTAAATTTGTGTTAACTATATGCATTTTGTGTCAAAGCAACAATAAATGTGTTAATTGTATAGCCTACACAGACAGATGTTGTGCTAACTGTGTTAAGAGTTTAGGAAATTTGTTAAAAGTATTGAAAAAAGTGTCATAGCGATTGTAAAAAACTGTAAGATTATGTTCCATGAAGATATTTTGTAAATTTCCTACCGTAAATATATCAGAAATGTATTATTAGTAGTAATATGCATTGCTAAGGACTTCATTTGGACAACTTTAAAGGAGATTTTCTCAATATTTAGATTTTTTTTGCACCCTCAGATTCCAGATTTTCTAATATTGTCCTATCCTAGCAAACCATAGATCAATGGGAAGCTTATTTATTCATTTATGATGTATAAATCTCAATTTCAAAAAATGTACCCTTATGACCGCACTGTAAAAAATATCGCCTTGGTTTTACTCAAAAAAATTGAGGCAACTATTTGCGTCAGACTTCTAAGTATTTTGAACTCTTCTAATTTGAGTTTGACCAAATAGACTTTACATGTCTTCAACATGCACCCTTGAGTGATTTCAACTCAATTTTCCTCATAAACACAACTTGTTTTTTTTGTGTAGCAGAAACATAATTCAACTAAGCGCCAATAAAATTAGCTGTAAAAATAACTCAAGTGAATACACTTATACGACATGCATTAGTTCTATTTCACTATATGTAATACGCAGTATGCATTAGAGATGAACCACAATACTGCTATAAACAGTTGCTCACTGAGCAAAGCAATTCATATGATCTCGTCACCTCTCGTCACCACGGTAACCCCCAAAACTCCAACATAACAAAAACGTTCCTAAATCCCAACTTAATAGAACATTAAACAATAATAACAAGCCGTCTACTTCATTTATCTTGCTTAAAAACACATGAAGATAAATAAATTCAACATTTTCTCTTCCAATTAAATCTCACGCAAAGCATTCTGGGAACTAGAAATCTCCTTAGTAAGTAGATTGTACACAATAAAATTAAGTTGTGACAGAATGTTCATTTGAATATATAATATTGATCAAGCAGCAAACATCCTCGAAACAACAACAGTCACGCGTGATGTAGACGACGCTGTTATAAAAGTACCCTAAAATATGAAACATGAGAAAAATTGCTAGATTTATGTTGCAATATGGAAAAATACATCGTCACCATGTGAAAAGGGTTCATTGCATCAGCCAAATCCAGCAGTAAATATTTTAAGTAAATGTAACTTAAATAGTGTGCTGGAAATGCACGTCAACAAAGCCTTGTCTGTATTACTCAGGATAAGAAGTGCGATATATAATTATACAAAATATGTTTTTTCTACAAATCCAAATTAAGTGAGCTACTCAAATTATCCAAGTAAAGTAACCAACAAAAGATTTATTTGTAAAAAATAATGATTTTTTGAAGTTACACTTACAGCCTCAATGATTCATTTTTATCAGTGTGGTTTTGTGGTCCAGGGTCACATATTAGAGTGATTTCTGAAGGATCATGTGACACTGAAGACTGGAGTAATGATGATAAATTCAGCTTTGATCACAGGAATAAATTACACTTTACTATATATTCACATAGAGAACAGCTGCTTTACACTGGAGTTATATTTTACTGTTTTACTGTATTTATGATCAAATAAACACAGCTTTGGTGAGAAGAAGAGACGATGCATTGTGTAGCGATTTCTTGTGAAATCAAGACAAGAAAAGTAATATAAACCCGGAGGACGTCCTCTCAGTGTGTGTTTGTCCCGTTCTGTCCATCTTCTAACAGATGAGTAATGTGTATCGCTCCTGTGACGGTGGACGGGGTTTGTGCTGAGCGATTACAGCGTCTCTCGCTGGTTCTTGTTGCCGTTTTGTAGTGGATTTTCTCTCGAAGCATTAGCGCTGACAGGCACCTATAGATGTCCTTGACTTTCATTATGAAGCGGTATGTACCGTCATAAATCATACGTGTGCAGGCCGGACCGTCCCGCCAGGCTTTGATGCATTGACCTGCTCCGTGTGATCAGAGGCGAATTAGCCGAGCGATTCTCCTCCAGAATCACATTCGCTCAGACACTGAATCATTCTGTTGTCAGTATCGCAGTGAATCTGCCCTCGCTCTGACGCTTTAGTTGTGCAAACATGCAGTTAACCTGCGGCTGAACGGCTTCACGCTTTATACTGAGTTCACTGGACAAGATTATTTTTGATTTACTGTCAGTATCTTTTTGCTTTCCTGTAATGCAGTTTTCTACGGTTGATGTTTAAACAAGAAAAACTAACCTTAACCCTTACAAGTAACCTAAATATAAACTTAATTTAATATTTATATATTTATACTCTCAAAACACATCTAAAGATACATTGTTACTCAAGTTATTAAAATTAAAATACTACAATTTTGTAGGAAAAATGTCTTATTTCTGATGGAATATTTTCGTAACACTTTACAATAAGGTTTCATTAATTAACATAAACTAACAATGAACAGTTGTTTTTATTAAGTAAAATTAACAAATATTAATAAATACTGCAACAAATGAAGGGGCGAATGTAAGGGGCGGGGCCTGGTTGAGTTGGTAGTGTGTTGAAACTGGCGGTTATGGTAAGGGGTGGGGCCTGGTTGAGTTAGTTAGTAGTGTGTTGAAACTGGCGGTTATGGTAAGGGGTGGGGCCTGGTTGAGTTAGTTAGTAGTGGGTTGAAACTGGCGGTTATGGTAAGGGGCGGGGCCTGGTTGAGTTAGTTAGTAGTGTGTTGAAACTGGTGGTTATGGTAAGGGGCGGGGCCTGGTTGAGTTAGTTAGTAGTGTGTTGAAACTGGCGGTTATGGTAAGGGGCGGGGCCTGGTTGAGTTAGTTAGTAGTGTGTTGAAACTGGCGGTTATGGTAAGGGGCGGGGCCTGGTTGAGTTAGTTAGTAGTGTGTTGAAACTGGCGGTTATGGTAAGGGGTGGGGCCTGGTTGAGTTAGTTAGTAGTGTGTTGAAACTGGGGGTTATGGTAAGGGGCGGGGCCTGGTTGAGTTAGTTAGTAGTGTGTTGAAACTGGCGGTTATGGTAAGGGGTGGGGCCTGGTTGAGTTAGTTAGTAGTGTGTTGAAACTGGAGGTTATGGTAAGTGACGGGGCCTGGTTGAGTTAGTTAGTAGTGTGTTGAAACTGGCGGTTATGGTAAGGGGCGGGGCCTGGTTGAGTTAGTTAGTAGTGTGTTGAAACTGGCGGTTATGGTAAGGGGTGGGGCCTGGTTGAGTTAGTTAGTAGTGTGTTGAAACTGGCAGTTATGGTAAGTGACGGGGCCTGGTTGAGTTAGTTAGTAGTGTGTTGAAACTGGCGGTTATGGATAAGGGGCGGGGCCTGGTTGAGTTAGTTAGTAGTGTGTTGAAACTGGTGGTTATGGTAAGGGGCGGGGCCTGATTGAGTTAGTTAGTAGTGTGTTGAAACTGGCAGTTATGGTAAGTGACGGGGCCTGGTTGAGTTAGTTAGTAGTGTGTTGAAACTGGCGGTTATGGTAAGGGGCGGGGCCTGGTTGAGTTAGTTAGTAGTGTGTTGAAACTGGAGGTTATGGTAAGAGGCGGGGCCTGGTTGAGTTAGTTAGTAGTGTGTTGAAACTGGCGGTTATGGTAAGGGGCGGGGTCTGGTTGAGTTAGTTAGTGTGTTGAAACTGGTGGTTATGGTACGGGGCGGAGCCTGGTTGAGTTAGTAGTGTGTTGAAACTGGTGGTTATTGTAAGGGGCGGAGCCTGGTTGAGTTAGTAGTGTGTTGAAACTGGCGGTTATTGTAAGGAGCGGGGCCTGGTTGAGTTAGTTAGTAGTGTGTTGAAACTGGAGGTTATGGTAAGGGGCGGGGCCTGGTTGAGTTAGTTAGTAGTGTGTTGAAACTGGAGGTTATGGTAAGGGGCGGGGCCTGGTTGAGTTAGTTAGTAGTGTGTTGAAACTGGTGGTTATGGTAAGGGGCGGGGCCTGGTTGAGTTAGTAGTGTGTTGAAACTGGCGGTTATGGTAAGGGGCGGAGCCTGGTTGAGTTAGTAGTGTGTTGAAACTGGCGGTTATTGTAAGGAGCGGGGCCTGGTTGAGTTAGTTAGTAGTGTGTTGAAACTGGAGGTTATGGTAAGGGACGAGGCCTGGTTGAGTTAGTTAGTAGTGTGTTGAAACTGGAGGTTATGGTAAGGGGCGGGGCCTGGTTGAGTTAGTTAGTAGTGTGTTGAAACTGGTGGTTATGGTAAGGGGCGGGGCCTGGTTGAGTTAGTTAGTAGTGTGTTGAAACTGGAGGTTATGGTATGGGGCGGGGCCTGGTTGAGTTAGTTAGTAGTGTGTTGAAACTGGAGGTTATGGTAAGGGGCAGGGCCTGGTTGAGTTAGTTAGTAGTGTGTTGAAACTGGAGGTTATGGTAAGGGGCAGGGCCTGGTTGAGTTAGTTAGTAGTGTGTTGAAACTGGAGGTTATGGTAAGGGGCGGGGCCTGGTTGAGTTAGTTAGTAGTGTGTTAAAACTGACGGTTATTGTAAGTGGCGGGGCCTGGTTGAGTTAGATAGTAGTGTGTTGAAACTGGTGGTTATGGTAAGGGACGGGGCCTGGTTGAGTTAGTTAGTAGTGTGTTAAAACTGGTGGTTATGGTAAGGGGCGGGGCGTGGTTGAGTTAGTTAGTAGTGTGTTAAAACTGACGGTTATGGTAAGTGGCGGGGCCTGGTTGAGTTAGTTAGTAGTGTGTTGAAACTGGAGGTTATGGTAAGGGGCGGGGCCTGTTTGAGTTATTTAGTAGTGTGTTGAAACTGACGGTTATGGTATGGGGCGGGGCCTGGTTGAGTTAGTAGTGTGTTGAAACTGGCGGTTATGGTAAGGGGCGGAGCCTGGTTGAGTTAGTTAGTAGTGTGTTGAAACTGGTGGTTATGGTAAGGGGCGGGGCCTGGTTGAGTTAGTTAGTAGTGTGTTGAAACTGGAGGTTATGGTATGGGGCGGGGCCTGGTTGAGTTAGTTAGTAGTGTGTTGAAAGTGGTGGTTATGGTAAGGGGCAGGGCCTGGTTGAGTTAGTTAGTAGTGTGTTGAAACTGGAGGTTATGGTAAGGGGCGGGGCCTGGTTCAGTTAGTTAGTAGTGTGTTGAAACTGGTGGTTATGGTAAGGGGCGGGGCCTGGTTGAGTTAGTTAGTAGTGTGTTGAAACTGGTGGTTATGGTAAGGGGCGGAGCCTGGTTGAGTTAGTAGTGTGTTGAAACTGGAGGTTATGGTAAGGGGCGGGGCCTGGTTGAGTTAGTTAGTAGTGTGTTGAAACTGGCGGTTATGGTAAGGGGCGGGGCCTGGTTGAGTTAGTTAGTAGTGTGTTGAAACTGGCGGTTATGGTAAGGGGTGGGGCCTGGTTGAGATAGTTAGTAGTGTGTTGAAACTGGCGGTTATGATAAGGGGTGGAGCCTGGTTGAGTTAGTTAGTAGTGTGTTGAAACTGGAGGTTATGGTAAGGGGCGGGGCCTGGTTGAGTTAGTTAGTAGTGTGTTAAAACTGACGGTTATTGTAAGTGGCGGGGCCTGGTTGAGTTAGATAGTAGTGTGTTGAAACTGGTGGTTATGGTAAGGGACGGGGCCTGGTTGAGTTAGTTAGTAGTGTGTTGAAACTGGTGGTTATGGTAAGGGGCGGGGCGTGGTTGAGTTAGTTAGTAGTGTGTTAAAACTGACGGTTATGGTAAGTGGCGGGGCCTGGTTGAGTTAGTTAGTAGTGTGTTGAAACTGGAGGTTATGGTAAGGGGCGGGGCCTGTTTGAGTTATTTAGTAGTGTGTTGAAACTGACGGTTATGGTATGGGGCGGGGCCTGGTTGAGTTAGTAGTGTGTTGAAACTGGCGGTTATGGTAAGGGGCGGAGCCTGGTTGAGTTAGTTAGTAGTGTGTTGAAACTGGTGGTTATGGTAAGGGGCGGGGCCTGGTTGAGTTAGTTAGTAGTGTGTTGAAACTGGAGGTTATGGTAAGGGGCGGGGCCTGGTTGAGTTAGTTAGTTGTGTGTTGAAACTGGTGGTTATGGTAAGAGGTGGGACATTTCTTCAAACACGCTGGCAGCGCTTGACCAATCACAACACACTGCTCCAGCCGACTAATCAGAGCACAGTGTGCTTTTCAGAAGGAGGGGCTTCATAGAGACAGGAACTAAACAGAGCGTTACTGACAGACTGGGAAGAGAGGAGCCGCAACAGTTGAGAATATGGGGAAATAATCAACATTCAAGCAGGAAAACCTGCTCTAGTAGAGCCCACAAAGGGCATAATATGGCCTTTTTAATTTATATATATATATTTGCCTGCGTGCACACAGGAGTGGACTGAAGCTTCTTTGTAAGAAATCATTTTGAATGGTTCTGTTTTGTTAAAGCGCTCCAGCAATCATTATTTGACCCTCGAGCACCGCAGGCCTTGTGAAATACGTTGGTTTTTTACAGCCCCATTTATGCTGAAAGGACTTGGTCAATGTCAAGGGTCTCGCTGGAGCTGAATCACAAACGCGCTCGGCGTTACAGAACAAACCACGTCAATGTTTGTCCGTTTTCCTTCTTTCTGTCCTTCTTTGTCTCTGTCGGCCGTTCGTCCCGCAGCAGCCGCTCAATTTCATGCTCTCGTGATCCGCTCAGTGTTTGAGAGAATCGACACACTTCCCGTCAGCTCGCTTATGGAAAAAGATCCATTCCAATCATATCTGTGAATCGGCTGATTTGCTCTCACAAGTGTTTCTTGAAAATAGGGAGAGCAATTTTATATCCCAGCTAATAAAAATAAGTTGTAAGAATGTTCTGCTTCATTAAGTTATGAAAACATTACTTCTGATGTTTTAAAAGCGTTCTTGCTTATACGAACATCCATTACATTTTTTCGGTTTTTATCCATTTCTCTCTTCCAAACATACACTTTCTGTTTCATAATCTTCCAGCCTGGACTGAATTTATGGGCACAAACTAAAACGACCTGGAAAAAAATGACTGTCGTTTTAAGTTTGAGAAAGATTTGCTTTTGCACAGATTTTCCAGGCGTGTTTATACACACAGAGAAGCGTGTGTGTTGTTTATAGGTCTTCTGGCTATCTTTCACTGCAAGCGTAAAGCTGTTCTGAATTAATTACACACTTAATTGGCCGGCGTACAGCTATACTGGCTTTAACATAGCACTAATGTGAAACATATTTCTGTAGGGACATTGTGTCCTCACAAGAGCCTGAGACGCCTCCTTTAATGTCCTGAAGCGTTTAAAGCCTTTATAAAGTGCTCCAGTCGTGATGTATTTCTGTAGGATGCAGACTCACTCTGGTTCCATCAACAAACCCAAGAGGATTCTTCCAATGGCTTTTGGATGATTGTAGAAAATACAGTCTGTGGCCATAAAAAGGTTATGATTTTCACACATTTTGTTCATCATGATAATCTTCAGGCTGTAAATGTTAAACCAAAACCCATTGACTTCAGGATGATGGAACTGGAAGTTTCTGGGCTTTGGCCTACAAAAATACCTCATCCCTGCAGAGCTCTATATCTGAGTGAAATTACGGCATTTTATTATTAATTATAATGATGTTATAATAATGATATATTATTTGTATTATTATTAATGATAGTTAGTGATATGAATGATTCCTCAAATCATGAAAAATCACAAAAAAATAGTTTGCAAAAATCACAAAAATATTTTTATGAGCAATGTTTTTTGAAAAATCTTTAAAACATTTTGCATAAATCACAATAATAGTTTGCAAAGTAACAAAAATATTTTAATAAGAATCGGTTTTTGAAAAAATCACAAAAATCACAAAAAATATTTTAATGAGCAACGTTTGTGAAAAAATCACAAAAAATAGTTTGCAAAAATCACATATATTTTTATGAGCAATGCTTTTGGAAAAGTCACCAAAATTGTTTGCAAAAATATTTTTTATAAGCAACGTTTTTTGGAAAAATCACAAAACCACTTTGCATAAATCACAAAAATATTATGCAAAAATAAAAATATTTTAGTGAGCAATGTTTTTGGAAAATGGCATGCGTGGGATAAATTTCTTTCTAGCTTATTTTGTGATTTCATCCAACGCCCCTACGATTGATTCGAGTGTGTGAGGCACTTTACTGTTGTTGATAATTAGAAATCGACAAAAGTATGATTCCATCTGTAAGACTGAAGACGGATGTCGAGTTGAACATTCGTCGGCCGTGATTAATCGATGGTTTATGGGCGAGAGTCCTGACGCTAAATATCACAAACAGATTCAATTTGAGTCTAAAAACCCAAACTCAGAACTTTAAATTAACAAGGTCTCCAAACTCCAGAGTGTTGTGAGATGTTTAATTTGCAGACGGTGACCTGCAGCGTTGTTATTGCGCTCTAATGTGCTCGCAGGCATCTAGCGTGATTGTCCCAGAGCAATTACCCGCGTTTGTGAGGATGTAATTATTTCTCGATAGATGTAATTATGCAATCCCACCTTTGCTGTGCCGTCACCGGCGTGTGGCGCGCTTCCTCCGTCCTGCTTTCTGTGTTTACTAAACAAAATGGTGAAAAACAACAAACGTGCCTAAATGACACTGTTAATCACGTTACAGTCGCTTTATCAGGACTTCCTGTGAACTGCTGCTCTCGATCACCATCACACTCTGTCCTAATTGAACTCTTGTCAGGGTTGAACTCTTGTTGCTTGATTAATTGTGACTTTCAGGGCTTTAATTGATGGTGGATGAAGGAGGAGAGCCGTTTTTGTGCTCCGAGGCCCAGAGGGCGTGATGGGATTGCATCAGGCCTCGGCGATAACGCAAAAAGAGCTTTTTATGGTGATATTGTATATGTATTAACATATTTGTGTATCTACACTCTTAAAAATAAAGGTTCCAAAAGGGGGTTTTCCCAGCAATGCCATAGACGAACCATTTTTGGTTCCCCAAAGAACCTTTCTCCACTTTAAAGAACCTTTTGTGGTTCATGGACGTTAAGGGTTCTTCATGGAACCATCGATGCCATTCAAAATCAAAATGATTTCAGAGCAGAATTATTGGTGTTGCCTTAGAAACTGTAACTCCAAATGGATTCATATGAATGAAAATTCTTCCTCTCCACACTGATTTGTTTTCATTCATTCTCAAGTAAAGGCAAAAAGGACGTGCTTTAACATTTAAAGTCGCTGTCATGATAAATAGACCCCAGAGAGTTTTTACATACAATGAGAGAAGTCTGAGCTCACATAAAAATCATAAGTGACTCATGAAGTCATAATTGCAATAATACATGGTGTGAATAAATATTCACTTTTTGACTAGATCCACACATGGAATTGATGTTATTTAATCATTTCATTTAAATGCATCACAATAACAATGCATTTTGATCTTAAATATATTTATATTAAAAGGATAATATTAATATGTATTGTTATTTTATACACTAAAATAATATATTAACTCAAATGACCTGATTTTATGGATATGAATCAAAGTAGTCACATGACAAAGATGGATGATGAAAGTAATGTCAGTCTTTAAGAATATTAATTGGTACATAAAAAGCTAATAAAATTATTGTAATATTTAGTGTGTGGTCTAATTTCTTATTGGCAGCAAAAATCATTTTAAATATATTGTGAATCACCTACATAAATAGGTCAACATGTATTCCGTGGTGCACAGAAAGACATTGCAGAAATAAATACGGCAGAAGGTTTTCAGTCTCTCTGTCTGTCAGTGTTTCTCATCAGCTCTTTCCTTCAGATGTTTTCCACCTTATCATTTTTCATCATTTTTGACATCGTCTCCAGCATGATTGTATTTTCCCATTCGCCGTTTCTCTTTGTTTGTCTTATTTTTCAGCTCCTCCACACGTTCTCTCACGAGTACGGAAGATCATCGCTCTTCACACGAGCAGCTAGTTATCGTCCTCGTGTTTCTCCTGTTCGTTTTCTTCCAGCGATGTTTGACGAATAGCCTTCTGTCGCGATTCCTCAGCGACGACGCGTGTGTCTACAGAGCCGCTTCTTTGATTTACAGCTGTTTAAGATTCATTCTCCTGCCATTTCATTGGCATAGAAACATTTTAAATCGCAGTGTTCTCTGTCCCGAGTGCATTTGTCATCATGGAAAAGCTGTGCGGACTAAATAGATTATTCCAGGATAGATTGTGCCTTTCCCATCTCTTTATTCCCAGTGGTGAGACGCTGCTGTCGCGTCTATAGGGTAATGTTATTGCTCAGTGGTTTGTCTTTCATTGCTCAGGAGACTTGACGTTCTCGGTTGTATCTTATTAATATATCTTTCAATTGTTAGGGGAAATAAATGAGCCATACAATAGATTTATATTGTTATTTATTTATTATAAGTAATACAATTAATTAGTTAGTAGTTGGGATATATTAGGCAGCAAGTAAATATTTTGTCCTCAAAGTTGATGTGTTAGAAGCAGGAAAAATGGGCAAGCGTAAGGATTTGAGCGAGTTTGACAAGGGCCAAATTGTGATGGCTAGACGACTGGGTCAGAGCATCTCCAAAACTGCAGCTCTTGTGGGGTGTTCCCGGTCTGCAGTGGTCAGTATCTATCAAAAGTGCTCCAAGGAAGGAACAGTGGTGAACCGGCGACAGGGTCATGGGCGGCCAAGGCTCATTGATGCACGTGGGGAGCGAAGGCTGGCCCGTGTGGTCCGATCAAACAGACGAGCTACTGGAGCTCAAATTGCTCAAGAAGTTAATGCTGGTTCTGATAGAAAGGTGTCAGAATACACAGTGCATCTCAGTTTGTTGTGTATGGGGTGGCATAGCCGCAGACCAGTCAGGGTGCCCATGCTGACCCCTGTCCACCGCCGAAAGCACCAACAGTGGCACGTGAGCATCAGAACTGGACCACGGAGCAATGGAAGAAGGTGGCCTGGTCTGATGAATCACGTTTTCTTTTACATCACGTGGATGGCCGGGTGCGTGTGCGTGGCTTACCTGGGGAACACATGGCACCAGGATGCACTATGGGAAGAAGGCAAGCCGGCGGAGGCAGTGTGATGCTTTGGGCAATGTTCTGCTGGGAAACCTTGGGTCCTGCCATCCATGTGGATGTTACTTTGACACGTACCACCTACCTAAGCATTGTTGCAGACCATGTACACCCTTTCGGTAAAACGGTATTCCCTGGTGGCTGTGGCTCTTTCAGCAGGATAATGCGCCTGCCACAGAGCAAAAATGGTTCAGGAATGGTTTGAGGAGCACAACAACGAGTTTGAGGTGTTGACTTGGCCTCCAAATTCCCCAGATCTCAATCCAATCGAGCATCTGTGGGATGTGCTGAACAAACAAGTCCGATCCATGGAGGCCCCACCTCGCAACTTACAGGATTTAAAGGATCTGCTGCTAACATCTTGGTGCCAGATACCACAGCACACCTTCAGGGGTCTAGTGGAGTCCATGCCTCGACGTGTCAGCAAAAGGGGGACCAAAACAATATTATTATATTGGCTGAGAGGAGGTTGTAACTCTCCAGTGGCGGTCTGTGAGCGGCCAGCTCTCTGAATCAAACCGTCTGTGTTTGAGTGACGCGCTTATCAACAAGCCCAGCGCTGAAGGATGACGCTAAACTTAACCTCAGTGATCTAGAAGCTCAGAATGAGCCACAACGGGCCTGATCCGTGACAAAACACACAGATACTTCATTTACACTGACAGGGAAAGGTGTTCAAACCAGTCATTTTAGTATCATTCATACTATTCTACACTGACCCCTATTTTATTTGATCAAAAATACAGTAAAAACTAATTTTGTCTGTCCCAACCAGACGTTAACTAAACAAGCTGGTATATTTGTACTTAATGTAAATGGTATCTACTCCTGTAAAATTTTTCTGGGAGAGGACCCACCCA
>CM077185.1:39621687-39696687 GCA_039654105.1 Coreius guichenoti | reverse complement strand
AATATTTTTTTATATATTTATTTATTTAATTTTTTATAATATTTGTTTATTTAATATTTTTTCATATTTATTTATTTGTTTATTTTTTTTACAATATTTTTAATGTAATATTTTTTTATATATTTATTTATACAAAATGTTTATAACATTTGTTTAATATTTTTTCATATATTTATTTATTTGTTTATTTTATTTTTACAATATTTTTAATGTAATATTTTTTCATATATTTATTTTTTTATAATATTTGTTTATTTAATATTTTTTCATATATTTATTTATGTGTTTATTTATTTATTTTTTTTTTTTTACAATATTTTAATGTAATATTTTTTCATATATTTATTTATTCCAAAAATTGCTGAATAGCATTTGTCTCTCGTGTGACTGTCCTCGTGCCGCTCAGGCAGAAAGGAAGTGATGTCACTGTTGGAGATGCAGAAGCGCAGCTGGGTTCACTCCATCCCTCCGGCGTCTTCACTGCCTTTTTCACACTCAGCGTTATTGAGCGGCTGCGATCTGCACAGAAAACACACAGTATACACTTCATTCTGACATCAATGATCTGTCTGAGCAAACAAACACAAATATCAGTTCACAAATACACGATGCAGTTCGAGTAAGAGCTACGGGCATAAAAGACAAATCAGCTGAGATGTCTGCGGGGTCATTAGAGCTTTACTCATGATCTCGTGTGTGCTTGCCTTTACACACACAAATACTGAGCAAAACAACATCTCTGAGTGAGGCCATTATGGGTGAAGGCTGATGAGTTTAACTAAACGGCATTTATTTCTCCATTAAATGTGTGAGTGTGATGCTCTGGAATGTTCTTATAAAAGAGGAACACTTTTGGATTGGATGCACACTGATCATCTGCTCTTTTGTTCTTCTTTTCATGCGTGAACAGGGAGTCCACGGATCCTTAAATTCCTTCATGTAAAAAGGCCTTGATTAGCATTAGAGCTTGACAATTCTGAATAAGCTAAGAAATCACAATTTTTTTGTTTAAAATAGACTAAATAACATGCAATTTACAGACATTGGAGTCTATTTAAAATGTTTAATTAACTTGAATGAATTATTTAAAAAAAAAAGTTGAGAGAATGATTCAATGACTCACTCATAAAGACTTGTTTCATTACTGGATGAATCAGTGTTTTTGAATGAATCTCTTGAGTGAATGATTCAATGACTCACTCATAAAGACTTCATTTGTTTCATTACTGGATGAATCAGTGTTTTTGAATGAATCTCTTGAGTGAATGATTCAATGACTCACTCATAAAGACTTCACTTGTTTCATTACTGGATGAATCAGTGTTTTTGAACAAATCTCTTGAGTGAATGATTCAATGACTGACTCATAAAGACTTCACTTGTTTCATTACTGGATGAATCAGTGTTTTTGAATGAATCTCTTGAGTGAATGATTCAATGACTCGCTCATAAAGGTGTCACTTGTTTCATTACTGGATGAATCAGTGTTTTTGAATGAATCTCTTGAGTGAATGATTCAATGACTCGCTCATAAAGGCGTCACTTGTTTCATTACTGGATGAATCAGCGTTTTTGAATGAATCTCTTGAGTGAATGTTTCAATGACTCACTCATAAAGACTCACTTGTTTCATTACTGGATGAATCAGCGTTTTTGAATGAATCTCTTGAGTGAATGATTCAATGACTCGCTCATAAAGGCGTCACTTGTTTCATTACTGGATGAATCAGCGTTTTTGAATGAATCTCTTGAGTGAATGATTCAATGACTCACTCACAAAGACTTCACTTGTTTCATTACTGGATGAATCAGCGTTTTTGAATGAATCTCTTGAGTGAATGATTCAATGACTCACACATGTCTCTTTTCTCCACCTACTGGTGTAATGATGTAATTGATACAATCTTTATTTGAAGCGTCAAGTTACTTTCTAAAGGTGATTTGCTCTATTTTGATCTCTACCGTAGACATCAGTGTTTATATCCGAACTATAAACTTTTATTCAGTACTTCTGTGATAATCTGCATGATTGTAAAACAGAAATAATGACACTGTGTGGTTGAAAAGACTGTTTGTGAAGCTGTTTCATATCTCTACATGACAGCGGCTCTCTCTGGATCAAACGCAGATCTGAATGTTCGCTGTGATCGGACTTGTCAAAGCTTTAATAGACATAGAGGCAAATCGCTTTATTTAGGAATAAGATCTCTTGGGTGTTTGAATCAAGATCGTGATCTTTTAATCGTAAAGCTCTAGTCCTTTAATGCTTTATTTTTTATATAATATTTAGTATAATTCCCAGTGGTGGGTTATGAAAATGTTCTATTCCGTAAGGTTCAAAGTGTGTCATGTGTCGGCCGTGAGGCAGTGAGTAACAGTACTTTAGTAAAGAGCGATTCTGTCTCTTCTCTCCGCAGCGCCTCCTACTGTCCGTATCGTACACTCGGGTCACGCGTGTAACGTGGAGGAGGAGCGTTACTCCGAGAGGGTTTACACCATCCGAGAGGGAGAGACGCTGGAGCTCAGCTGCCTGGTGACCGGACATCCACGACCACAGGTGAGACAGCTGACCGCAAACCAATCAACCACAGCCAGAACATGCATAATAATAACCATCTACACTGAGAGACTTTGTGTAGTTCATTAGAACGTTTAAAAGCTTTCATCCTTCTTCAGATGCTATTAATTTATGATAAAGGGCTAATTTGAGGCATTACTGCAGTGGTCAATGACTATGTTGACCAAAATCTCAAATCTCAAAATTGACCAGTGCATGAAAAAACAATGATTTCAGCTGATCATCACTGTGATGCTGTCAGGGGTATTTATTAATGTCTTAATGGAGCGTCTGTGTTTCTGCTGTTCATCCGCTCTCTGTAATCCGCTCGTCTGCGGTGGGTTTACTCCTCACATATTTCCCAGCTGAATATGACCGAACAACGAACCAGATAAACACAGAGTAAATCCATTTCCAGCGGAAGGCTTTTTTTTTTTTTGGCTCAGTTGACAGATATGATGCAATGTTGTACGGCGGAGACTCTTGATGCTGATCAGGTGTTCAGACTCAAGATTAGAGACAGAATAAGACCGATTACATACAACTGATATTTTAAAGAGATCATATTTTTTGATGTTTTCTGGCTCTACTAGAGCAGGTTTTCCTGCTTGAATGTTGATTATTTCCCCATATTCTCCATTGTTGCAGCTCCTCTCTTCCCAGTCTGTCAGTAACGCTCTGTTTAGTTCCTGTCTCTGTGAAGCCCCTCCTTCTGAAAAGCACAATGTGCTCTGATTGGTCGGCTGGAGCAGTGTGTTGTGATTGGTGTTTGGGAAATGTCCCGCCAGTTTCAACACACTACTAACTAAATCAATCAGGCCCCGCCCCTTACCATAACCACCAGTTTCAACACACTACTAACTAACTCAACCAGGCCCCGCCCCTTACCATAACCACCAGTTTCAACACACTACTAACTCAACCAGGCCCCGCCCCTTACCATAACTGCCAGTTTCAACTGATTAAAGTTCAAATCAAAATCAAATCAAATCACCTTTATTTATATAGCGCTTTTTACAATGGCAATTGTTTCAAAGCAGCTTCACAGTGTTAACAGGAAAATAATGCAATGGAATTTGATTCGGCTGTACAGCCGCTCTGGTGAAAACGGTGATGTCATCCAGCTCATTTCAATTATCATATAGTGTCAATGCGGGCGGATCAGTAATATAATTGAAATTTAGGTGTCCCCAACTGAGCAAGCCAAAAGCCAAAGGCGACGGTGGCAAGGAACCAAAACTCCTTCAGGGCCAGAATGGAGAAAAAAAAACCTTGGGAGAAACCAGGCTCAGTCGGGGTGCCAGTTCTCCTCTGGCCGACGAACAAATAGTGTATGATTATGATTCTGGCAACATTACAGGTCAGAAGTCATATTAGATAAATAGATATTCGTAGGATTATTCGAAAGATTGGAGTTGTCACGCCGGGGACGGGTTTAATTAGGATGTCGTGTCGATGCGGCATTTACAGGGGGGAGTTTAATTGACACTATTGTCTCTACAGACACTTCAGGGATATGGTCGTCATGTCCAGGCTAAGGTCCACCATCTGGTCTGGATACGGCCCGGATCCGGCCGACTGCAGTAAACCTCGGGATAAACAGAGAGACTAACATTAGCGTAGATGCCATTCTTCTTATGATGTAACGAGTACATCAGGTGTTATGGGAAGTGTTCCCGGTTCCGGCTGACCTAGTTAATGCAGCCTAAAACAATCATTTAACTGATTTGAATAACAGAAATTAAAAATGTTTTATGTGTATGCCATAGTAAAGAGATGTGTTTTTAGTCTAGATTTAAACTGACAGAGTGTGTCTGCTTCCCGAACAATACTAGGAAGACTGTTCCAGAGTTTAGGTGCTAAATAGGAAAAGGACCGACCGCCTGCAGTTGATTTTGATATTCTAGGTATTATCAACTGGCCAGAATTTTGAGACCGCAATAAACGTGATGGAGTATAATGCATTAAGAGCTCGCTCAAGTACTGGGGCGCTAAACCATTTAGTGCTTTGTAAGTAATCAGCAAGATTTTAAAATGTATACGATGTTTAATAGGGAGCCAATGCAGTGTTGCCAGAACCGGGCTAATATGGTCATACTTCCTGGTTCTAGTAAGAACTCTAGCTGCTGCGTTTTGGACCAGCTGCAGTTTATTTATTAAGCGGGCAGGGCAACCACCCAGTAGAGCATTACAATAATCTAGCCTTGAGGTCATGAACGCATGAACTAACTGTTCAGCATGTTGCATTGAAAGCATGCGCCGTAATTTAGATATATTTTTAAGATGGTAGAATGCAGTTTTACAGATGCTAGAAACGTGGCTTTCAAATGAGAGATTGGTATCAAAGAGCACACCCAGGTTCCTAACTGACGACGAGGACTTGACAGAGCAGCCATCGAGTGTTAGACAGTATTCTAGGTTACTACTTGTGGAGTTTTTTTGTCCAATGATTAAAAATTCAGTTTTTTCTGAATTAAGTTGCAGGAAATTACTAGTCATCCAATTTTTAATATCAGCTATGCATTCTGTTAATCTTGTGAATTGGTAAGTTTCGTCAGGGCGTGAAGAAATATAGAGCTGAGTATCGTCAGCATAACAATGAAAATTAACACCATGCTTCCTAATAATATCTCCCAGTGGTAGCATGTACAGGGTGAAAAGCAACGGTCCTAGCACTGAGCCCTGCGGTACTCCATACTGAACTTGTGTTCGGTGTGACATCTCTTCATTTACTGCTACAAACTGATAACGGTCAGATAAGTATGATTTAAACCATGCCAATGAAGTTCCACTAATGCCAACATAATTTTCGAGTCTATTCAAAAGAATATTGTGGTCGATAGTATCGAATGCAGCGATAAGATCGAGTAACACTAACAGAGAGATACAACCACGATCGGATGATAAGAGTAAATCATTTGTAACTCTAATGAGAGCAGTCTCAGTACTATGATACGGTCTAAATCCTGACTGGAAATCCTCACAGATACCATTTCTTTCTAAAAAGGAGCATAATTGTGAGGACACTGCCTTTTCTAGTATTTTTGACAGAAAGGGTAGATTTGAGATTGGCCTGTAATTGACTAATTTTGTAGGATCAAGTTGCGGTTTTTTAATAAGTGGTTTAATAATAGCCAACTTAAAAGTTTTCGGTACATATCCTAATGTCAAGGATGAATTAATGATATTAAGGAGAGGATCTATGACCTCTGGAAGCATCTCTTTTAGTAGTTTAGTCGGTATGGGGTCGAGCATACATGTTGTTGATTTTGATGATTTAACGAGTTTAGCCAATTCTTCTTCTCCTATAGCAGTGAATGAATGTAATTTTTCCTCAGTGACACTACAATGCACTGTCTGATGTGATACTGTAGTAGACGGCTGCATGGTTATAATTTTTTTCCTAATATTATCAATCTTACAGGTAAAGAAGTTCATAAAGTCATTACTGCTGTGCTGTTTACAAACATCAGAAGGTGAAGCTTTATCTTTGGTTAATTTAGCCACTGTATCGAATAAATACCTAGGGTTGTGTTTGTTTTCTTCTAAGAGAGTCGAGAAATAAGCAGATCTAGCAGTTTTTAGGGCCTTTCTGTATGCAATCATGCTCTCTTTCCACGAAATGAGAAAAACTTCTAGTTTTGTTTTCTTCCAGCTGCGCTCCATTTTTCTGGCTGCTGTTTTAAGGGCCCGGGTGTGCTCGTTGTACCACGGCGTTGGACTGTTTTCTTTAATCTTCTTTAAGCGCCGGGGAGCAACTGTGTCTAAAGTGCTGGAAAAGAGAGAGTCAATAGTTTCTGTTGCAACATCGAGTTCCTCTAGGCTATCTGGGATGCTGAGGAGATGAAACTGATGAGGAAGATTATTTACAAAGAAATCTTTAGTCGCAGCAGTGATAGTCCTGCCATATTTAAAGCGAGGGGACGGCTTTGCAGCCTTTGCTAAATTAAGTGTACATGATACTAGGTAATGATCTGAGATGTCATCGCTCTGCTGCAGAATTTCAATGGTATCAACATTTATTCCATGTGACAGTATTAGGTCTAACGTATGATTACGGCGATGAGTGGGTCCTGACACGTGTTGCCTTACTCCAATAGAGTTTAGAATGTCTCTAAATGCCAATCCCAATGCGTCTTTTTCATTGTCTACATGGATATTAAAATCACCAACAATTAGTACTTTATCTGCAGCCAGTACTAACTCTGATAGAAAATCAGCAAATTCTCTGGTAAAGTCTGTATGGTGCCCTGGTGGCCTGTATACAGTAGCCAGCACAAATGTCAAACGGGATTTATCGATTTCACTACATAACGTTACATAAAGCACCAAAACTTCAAAGGAATTATATTTGAAACTAGACTTGTGAGTAATACTGAAGATATTATTATAAATTACAGCAACACCTCCCCCTTTACCTTTCAGACGTGGCTCGTGTTTATAACAATAATCTTGGGGGGTGGACTCATTTAAAGTAATGTAATCGTCAGGTTTTAGCCAGGTTTCTGTCAAACACAGCACATCTAGGTTATGATCTGTAATCATATCATTAACAATAAGCGCTTTTGAGGAAAGGGATCGAATATTCAGCAACCCGAGCTTTATCATTTGATCATCTGTATTATATCTGTTATTTATTTGTTGGACATCAATTAAATTTTTACCGTTGAATGATTTTGATGGTTTTTTGTATTTACTAATTCGTGGAACAGACACAGTCTCTATGTGATAATATCTAGGTGAAAGAGTCTCTATGTGCTGGGATTTATCTGACTTCTGTGACGTGAGACAGCTAGCAGGCGGTCGGGTAAGCCAGTCCGTCTGCTTCCTGACCTGGGCCCCAGTTAGTCAAGGTTTAGCTCTAAGACTATGTGCCAAATTACTAGAGAGAAGAGCGGCACCATCCCAGGAAGGATGAATACCATCTTTTTTCAACAGGTCAGGTCTGCCCCAAAAGCTTTTCCAATTGTCTATGAACCCTATGTTATTTTGCGGACACCACTTAGACAACCAGCCATTGAGTGATGATAGTCTGCTAAGTATCTCATCACTCCTTTTAACGGGGAGGGGACCAGAGCAAAAAACGTCATCTGCCATCGTACTTGCGAGTTTACACACCTCTTTAATGTTAATTTTGGTGATCTCCGACTGGCGAAGTCGAACATCATTTGTGCCGACGTGAATAATAATCTTAGAGAATTTACGATTAGCATTAGCCAGCACTTTTAAATTTGCTTTGATGTCAGGCGCTCTGGCTCCCGGTAAACATGTGACTATGGTGGCTGGTGTCTCTATTTTCACGTTCCGTGTAATAGAATAGCCAATAACTAGGGCACTTTCAACAGGATTCTCAGTGGGTGCATCACTGAGTGGGGAGAACCTGTTTGATGTTCTAATCGGAACGGAAGAGTGGTTTTTTGATCCGCGACTATGCCGTCTCACCGTCACCCAGTTGCCCTGCTGCACGGGCTCTACAGCCGGAACCGAACAATGTACAGAGTTCACTAAGCTATTCGCATCCAAAGCAGTGTCTAAAGCTGTTACATTCTCACTACTCTCAAATAAAGTCTGGATGCGTGTCTCTAATTCTGAAATCTTCTCCGTCAGCCTGACTATCTCCTTACATTTATCACATGTGAAGCCCTGTTCGCCAACGGAGAAAGATATACTAAACATGAAACATGCAGTGCAAGTGACAATGACAGGAGAAGAAGACATGGCTTACCGTATTTGTTGATTAATCCAACTTACCACAGTTGTTTGATGGAGTCTATTTACTAATCCAACTCACCACAGTTGTTTAATGAACTCAGAAAACAAGAGACCCGAGTGCAGAGATGGCAAGCTAACAGGCTAGCGAAATGCTAACGCGTGATAGTGATTTAGATTAAAAGCTAGCGGTGTCAGATTTAATATGGTAGGCAATATTAGACAATATATGGTGATGGGTAAATTATATTTAGCAGTTTAAACAACAGGGAATGATATCAAATAAAGATTCAAAAGCAAGCTTAGTTGTAACTAAGATGAAACTAACTGATTACCATTATGTTATGATGTGCTTAGTGTCAGTAAAGCTTATAATCCTACATATTTTCATGTAGATTTTATATATATTTTCCATCCATCCATCATCCATCCTTCCATCCATCCTTCCATCCATCCATCATCCGTCCTTCCATCCATCCTTCCATCCATCCATCCATCCATCCTTCCATCCATCCATCCATCCATCCATCCATCTATCCATCTATCCTTCCATCCATCCATCCATCCATCATCCATCCATCCATCCATCATCCATCATCCATCATCCATCCATCCATCCATCCTTCCATCCATCCATCCATCCATCCATCCATCCATCCATCATCCATCCTTCCATCCATCCATCCATCCATCCATCCATCCATCCATCATCCATCCTTCCATCCATCCATCCTTCCATCCATCCATCCATCCATCCTTCCATCCATCCATCCATCCTTCCATCCATCCATCCATCCATCCATCCATCCATCCATCCATCCTTCCATCCATCCATCCATCCTTCCATCCATCTATCCATCTATCCTTCCATCCATCTATCCTTCCATCCATCCATCCATCCATCCATCCATCCTTCCATCCATCCATCCATCCATCCTTCCATCCATCCATCCATCATCCATCATCCACCCATCCATTGTTCTATTTAGTTAGTTTTTTGCAACACAAGTTCAATTAAACAAAAAATAAAATAAATTGGATACAAAAGTTTTATTTTGCCACAGCAATCCTAACAGCTATAAATATGAATTTTGCTCTTTTTGTCAACATTTCACTTAAAATGAAACTTAAAATTAACTTTTTGCTAATGGCTGTAGAAATTTTAGTAGCCATGTATTTACAGCCAAACACGTTATTTTTCACGATTAAAACACTGTTGACCTGTTTTCCCCGTGCATATGCAGCTGAGCTAGCATCATGTGACTGAGATCATCAGTCAGTCTCTTGTTGAAATGCTGCATCATAAAATCTCTGAAATGCATTGTGATTTAGCTGCTCATTCAGTAGATGGACACACAAACTCTGTTACGTTGCAATTCCTAAAATGCTGCCAGCCAACAAACCAGTTTTATTTATCACTCAGCAAGCGCCAATAGCAAGATTGGCTGTGGTGTGTGTGAGTTCAGGACAGAAGCCGGCTGTATGTGTGTGTGTGTGTGTGTGTGTGTGTGATGAGATAGAGATGTACGTCACTTTGATATCCAGAGGTTTTTGTTGCAGACGTACATCATAAAACAACAAACATGGCATGTTATGAACAGAAAAAGGGTTCAAGAGGTCAAATATTACAGCTTTATTATTATTATTATTATATTATTATTCATTCATTCATTCATTTACTGTGTGTATGCATATATGTATTTTACATTTTTAATATGTTTTAATTTATTGCATGTATTTATTTATTTACTGTATATATGTGTATGAATGTATGTATTTATTTATTTGATTGTTTATTTTTATGTTTGTTATTTATTTATTTACTGTATGTATTTTTTATTTTTATCTGTTTATTTATTTTTATTTATTGTACGTATATATGTATGTACACTCACCTAAAGGATTATTAGGAACACCTGTTCAATTTCTCATTAATGCAATTATCTAATCAACCAATCACATGGCAGTTGCTTCAATGCATTTAGGGGTGTGGTCCTGGTCAAGACAATCTCCTGAACTCCAAACTGAATGTCAGAATGGGAAAGAAAGGTGATTTAAGCAATTTTGAGCGTGGCATGGTTGTTGGTGCCAGACGGGCCGGTCTGAGTATTTCACAATCTGCTCAGTTACTGGGATTTTCACGCACAACCATTTCTAGAGTTTACAAAGAATGGTGTGAAAAGGGAAAAACATCCAGTATGCGGCAGTCCTGTGGGCGAAAATGCCTTGTTGATGCTAGAGGTCAGAGGAGAATGGGCCGACTGATTCAAGCTGATAGAAGAGCAACTTTGACTGAAATAACCACTCGTTACAACCGAGGTATGCAGCAAAGCATTTGTGAAGCTACAACACGCACAACCTTGAGGCAGATGGGCTACAACAGCAGAAGACCCCACCGGGTACCACTCATCTCCACTACAAATAGGAAAAAGAGGCTACAATTTGCACGAGCTCACCAAAATTGGACAGTTGAAGACTGGAAAAATGTTGCCTGGTCTGATGAGTCTCGATTTCTGTTGAGACATTCAGATGGTAGAGTCAGAATTTGGCGTAAACAGAATGAGAACATGGATCCATCATGCCTTGTTACCACTGTGCAGGCTGGTGGTGGTGGTGTAATGGTGTGGGGGATGTTTTCTTGGCACACTTTAGGCCCCTTAGTGCCAATTGGGCATGGTTTAAATGCCACGGCCTACCTGAGCATTGTTTCTGACCATGTCCATCCCTTTATGACCACCATGTACCCATCCTCTGATGGCTACTTCCAGCAGGATAATGCACCATGTCACAAAGCTCGAATCATTTCAAATTGGTTTCTTGAACATGACAATGAGTTCACTGTACTAAAATGGCCCCCACAGTCATCAGATCTCAACCCAATAGAGCATCTTTGGGATGTGGTGGAACGGGAGCTTCGTGCCCTGGATGTGCATCCCACAAATCTCCATCAACTGCAAGATGCTATCCTATCAATATGGGCCAACATTTCTAAAGAATGCTTTCAGCACCTTGTTGAATCAATGCCACGTAGAATTAAGGCAGTTCTGAAGGCGAAAGGGGGTCAAACACAGTATTAGTATGGTGTTCCTAATAATCCTTTAGGTGAGTGTATGTATCCATGCATTTATGTTTTAATTATTTAATTAATTGATTTATTTACTGTATGTATGCATATATGTATTTTAAATTTTTTATATTTATTAATTTTTTGCATGTATGTATTTATTTATTTACTTACTGAATTTTTGTATGTATATATGTATTGTTATTGTATTTTTTATTTTTTATATTTTTTTATTTTTTATTTTTTATGTAATGCAATTACTTATTTATTTTTATTTATTTATTGTATGTATGTATGCATGCATTTATGTTTTTATGTATTTATTTATGTATTTATTTATTTATTTATTGTCTGTCTATTTATCTGTCTGTCCGTCACACTCTCTCTCTAACCCTTACCATTAAACACATATATGTTTCAGTATAAGTTATTTATACTCACATTTAGAAAATATCAAGCAAAACTATGTAGAGGTCAGAGATCTGTCACTGCCATTTTGGTTGTTTTTTATTTCATAACATTGCAACAGATTTGACTGTTGCAATGTTATGAAATAAAAAACAACCAAAAGAAGTCGAGTTGTAGGAAGATGTGAATTTTACCATTTTGTACAGTAATTTCGGTGGTGAAAGCCATTTGAGCGATCTCTTCGGCTTGATCTGTTAAAGAAATCCCTCTTCCTCAAATATTTATTTACGTTGTGCTTTATTTAGAAGCGGCAGAAAGAAAATCATCAGCAGCTTTAAACAGGAGGTTGCTTTGCATCGAGCTCAATTTGCTGGATTGGATAAATGAAATGTTATTTGTAGGTGTCTTGGGGATTGACTCTGCCCATTCACCCTAATTAATATTTAATTCCCCTTTGATCAATATACAGCCCATTAATTTGTCCACTCCAGCACGGAGCGGTCACACATAGCCGGTATTGATCTCTATATTTCAGTTGAAAAGGTGAAGCCCATTGAGTTAGTGAGACACACCGACCGCAATTCATCTGGCATGTGTGACACTCCAACGCTTAATTAAAATTTTAAAACAGGAGTGCGGGGGAGATCAAAGATTCCTGGTGTCTCCTTTGAAATCGAATCATTAGGAAGTCTGATCCGGTCCAGCCACGGGCAGGTTTGGACTTGATGCTCCGGATCCGGGAACGCCGTTCCAGATTCTCAGCCACCAAAATGAGACGTTTGCATCAGAAGAGCACTGATTCTCCTTTATTCAGCACACTTGAGAGAAACTTGTGATATTAAACTAGATGAAGCACCTAAAAACAGATCATTATTATTGAGGCCGTTAATATGGACAGTGAGTCTAGCATCCCTCTTCTTCTATTAGACCCTTTATTAAACTCTTGCTGTTGTGTTTCTGGCTCTACTAGAGCAGGTTTTCCTGCTTGAATGTTGATTATTTCCTCATATTCTCCATTGTTGCGGCTCCTCTCTTCCCAGTCTGTCAGTAACGCTCTGTTTAGTTCCTGTCTCTATGAAGCCCCTCCTTCTGAAAAGCACAATGTGCTCTGATTGGTCGGCTGGAGCAGTGTGTTGTGATTGGTCAAGCACTTCTAGCGTGTTTGGGAATAACATTGTAATAGCATCACAACACAATAGTGCACTATTTCTGAATTTTTATAAGGAGCAGACTGAAATTTGCTCTCACATTCATTTTAAATATGACTCGTCACTTCAATGATGTCGAATGTTTTTGTTTCTCCACTGAAGAAATGTTTAAAAAAAAGGGTTTGGATGAGTAAATGATGACAGAATTATCACATCTGGGTGGATTTTTGCTGTATTATAATTACGAGACATTCACAGATTTGATGAGTTGATACTAATTGTTGCTCCTGAAAGGGAAACGTGACACTTGTGATTCACATTAACACTCTCATGTTCTCAGATCAGATCACACGCCGAGTCAAATCATGTTTGGAGACATGCACTATTTTCTGAAAACTAGATTCTTATATTATACGAGAAGTGAAGATTCATGAGAAGTTCCCAGTTTAAGCTCCGGATTAGAAAACATCTGCTAAATGAAGACTAATGCATATTATAAAGCTTTTTTTCACTAGTGTCAAGCTTTTTCCCCCAGTCAGGTGCCAGAAAGTTGTGAAAAGCTTGAAAGATGTCAATGAGATCTGAAATGATGCAAAAAATTATGTTCTTCCTCAGTATTTTTGTCTTTTTTTCTAGTGTAAATATCTAAACATTCTTAAAGGGGACATATTATGTCCCTTTTTACAAGATGTAAAATAAGTATATGATGTCCCCAGAGTGTGTATGTGAAGTTTTAGCTCAAAATACACCACAGATCATGTTTTATAGCCTGTTAAAATTGCCACTTTTTTGGGGTGAGCAAAAACACACCGTTTTTGTGTATATCCCTTTAAATGCAAATGAGCTGCTGCTCCCTGCCTGTTCTTCAAGAAGAGGGCGGAGCTTCAAGAGCTCGTGCAACAACAACAACAGGACATGTCAGGAACTAACGTGTTCAGTTCGAACCGGACTCGGACAATAATGCCTACAGAGCCAGAGAATAAATGCCGCATGGAGATAGAACAGGTATAGTTTAGTTTAATTCTAGTTTTAACTCATGTTGCCATCTTGCTTTTATCCACTAACGTTATCAGTACAAGCCTGTTGTAGCGGACCCTGTCCGAATGATGGCCAAAACTTTACTGATGAGTTTTATGAAGTTTATTGTTCATCACATAAAAGATGAAGCGTCTGTTTAAGATCTGAATACACAGTACAAAAAGTGCACATTAAAGTCTTATCCATAAACACTCTCTCGCCCTTGCATTATCATCAGCATACACAGCGAATTAACGTTACACAGTAACACTCGTTACTCAACGAGTAAACAAATATATACAGACCTTATGCCTTTTCAGGGGGTGCTTAATAAACTGGTAACATTTATATCCGTAAAACAACTCCAATAAAGCATTATAAAGTGAGCACTCTCACTTTCATGACTGCCGTGACCAGTGTCGCTCTGGAGACTATAAGCTGGACCACGTGTAGCTGGTACTGATCCATCCTTGAGCTTTAACTGTTTAGCAAAACCTGCCTTGAATGGACCCTCGTTCAGGTGATGCTCCTGCATTTCTTCCAAGACATTGTTGAGCTGATCGAGTGCGGAGAAAATGGCGGACAGTGAACAACTGACTGAGGGCGGAAACTATGGTAATACGGGACAGTCTGTCAGCGCCGTGGGTGGAAACGTGCAGATTAAGGGGCGGTAATATTATAATAGATCCCCTTCCTACATCAGAAGGGGAGAGAAATCCGAGCCGCACGTTTTTCCACAGGCTTGCAGAAAAAGACTTACCAAAACAAAGTTACTGGGTTGAACTTTTTCACGTTTTCTGGGTTGGTAGATGCACCGGGACCCGATTATAGCACTTAAACACGGAAAAACTCAGATTTTCATGATATGTCCCCTTTAAATCAACCCTTTCAGAAAAGCATTCCCCATGTTTTCCACATTGGATTTGACATGGGAACTCTTCCAAAACCATATGTTTGTATTCCACATATGAAAATCATGTGGTTTTTCTGTAAGGGAAGATACATTTACTTGAGAAGCAAAATGACTTCAGATATTAAGTATGATCTTAAATAAAGAATAAATCTCTGCCAACGTGGTCAGAAAAATCATCTTGTTTTCCCTTTGAATTAAGATTATTTTTCTGACTCCATTGGCAGATATTTGTTCTTGTTTTAAGCACAAACTCTCTTCAGACTTTTTTTGACCTAATATCGGGTCATTTTGCTTCTCCAGTAAATGTATCTTGATATCAGAATGTTGAGATTTGTGCTGGAAAACGAGACAGAAACACTGAGGAAGGATCATTTTTTGCAGTGCACTGAAAGACTTCCTGGGATGAAGCGCTGTTGAATCTGGCATCCGTACGGGGGTTTAGGTCTCAAATGTGCTTCTGATGGCATTACGGCGGGTAAACGAGATCTTCTGTCTGGAGGGACGTCCGCTCGACTGGTGGCGTAATCCGAGAGACGCGCGACAAATGGAGGATTATAAGCACTAATGCCAACATGACACGAGGATATTAATAGTAGATTTCCTTAAAATTAACAGGAGCTCACTGAGATGGTCTCACAGGTTGATTTATTTCTTAAAGAGGATCTATCATGCTTTTTTCCCCTGTTCATCTCTCTTTAGTGTGTAATGTTTGAGCAGGAAAAAGCTCTGCAAAGTTCTGAATGCACACGTCACAATATTCCTAATTTTTCCGCAGAATAAAGGGGCGGGGCCTGGTTGAGTTAGTTAGTAGTGTGTTGAAACTGGAGGTTATGGTAAGGGGCGGGGCCTGATTAAGTTAGTTAGTAGTGTGTTGAAACTGGAGGTTATGGTAAAGGGCGGGGCCTGATTGAGTTAGTTAGTAGTGTGTTGAAACTGGAGGTTATGGTAAGGGGCGGGGCCTGATTGAGTTAGTTAGTAGTGTTTTGAAACTGGAGGTTATGGTAAGGGGCGGGGCCTGATTAAGTTAGTTAGTAGTGTGTTGAAACTGGAGGTTATGGTAAGGGGCGGGGCCTGATTAAGTTAGTTAGTAGTGTGTTGAAACTGGAGGTTATGGTAAGGGGCGGGGCCTGGTTGAGTTAGTAGTGTGTTGAAACTGGAGGCTATAGTAAGGGGAGGGGCCTGATTGAGTTAGTTAGTAGTGTGTTGAAACTGGAGGTTATGGTAAGGGGCGGGGCCTGATTAAGTTAGTTAGTAGTGTGTTGAAACTGGAGGTTATGGTAAAGGGCGGGGCCTGATTGAGTTAGTTAGTAGTGTGTTGAAACTGGAGGTTATGGTAAGGGGCGGGGCCTGGTTGAGTTAGTTAGTAGTGTGTTGAAACTGGAGGTTATGGTAAGGGGCGGGGCCTGGTTGAGTTAGTTAGTAGTGTGTTGAAACTGGAGGCTATAGTAAGGGGAGGGGCCTGATTGAGTTAGTTAGTAGTGTGTTGAAACTGGAGGTTATGGTAAGGGGCGGGGCCTGATTAAGTTAGTAGTGTGTTGAAACTGGAGGTTATGGTAAAGGGCGGGGCCTGATTGAGTTAGTTAGTAGTGTGTTGAAACTGGAGGTTATGGTAAGGGGCGGGGCCTGGTTGAGTTAGTTAGTAGTGTGTTGAAACTGGAGGTTATGGTAAGGGGCGGGGCCTGGTTGAGTTAGTTAGTAGTGTGTTGAAACTGGAGGCTATAGTAAGGGGAGGGGCCTGATTGAGTTAGTTAGTAGTGTGTTGAAACTGGAGGTTATGGTAAGGGGCGGGGCCTGGTTGAGTTAGTTAGTAGTGTGTTGAAACTGGAGGTTATGGTAAGGGGCGGGGCCTGGTTGAGTTAGTTAGTAGTGTGTTGAAACTGGAGGCTATAGTAAGGGGAGGGGCCTGATTGAGTTAGTTAGTAGTGTGTTGAAACTGGAGGTTATGGTAAGGGGCGGGGCCTGATTGAGTTAGTTAGTAGTGTGTTGAAACTGGAGGTTATGGTAAAGGGCGGGGCCTGATTGAGTTAGTTAGTAGTGTGTTGAAACTGGAGGTTATGGTAAGGGGCGGGGCCTGGTTGAGTTAGTTAGTAGTGTGTTGAAACTGGAGGTTATGGTAAGGGGCGGGGCCTGGTTGAGTTAGTTAGTAGTGTGTTGAAACTGGAGGCTATAGTAAGGGGAGGGGCCTGATTGAGTTAGTTAGTAGTGTGTTGAAACTGGAGGTTATGGTAAGGGGCGGGGCCTGATTGAGTTAGTTAGTAGTGTGTTGAAACTGGAGGTTATGGTAAAGGGCGGGGCCTGATTGAGTTAGTTAGTAGTGTGTTGAAACTGGAGGTTATGGTAAGGGGCGGGGCCTGGTTGAGTTAGTTAGTAGTGCTTTGAAACTGGAGGTTATGGTAAGGGGCGGGGCCTGATTGAGTTAGTTAGTAGTGTGTTGAAACTGGAGATTATGGTAAGGGGCGGGGCCTGGTTGAGTTAGTTAGTGTGTTGAAACTGGTGGTTAGGGTAAGGGGCGGGGCCTGGTTGATTTAGTTAGTTGTGTGTTGAAACTGGTGGTTATGGTAAGGGGCAGGACATTTCCCAAACACGCTGGAAGCGCTTGACCAATCACTACACACTGCTCCAGCCGACCAATCAGAGCACATTGTGCTTTTCAGAAGGAGGGGCTTCATAGAGACAGGAACTAAACAGAGCGTTACTGACAGACTGGGAAGAGAGGAGCTGCAACAATGGAGAATATGGGGAAATAATCAACATTCAAGCAGGAAAACCTGCTCTAGTAGAGCCAGAAAACAACATCAAGACTTTATAACAGGGCATAATATGAGCTCTTTAAACACCATGTCTGAAAGTTCACTGTCCTCAGACTTTTTCCTCTACCTTGAATCATTTGAACTGTGTGTTAAAAGGCCAATTCTTTTTCTCTCAGCAGTTTTGACAAGCACCTGTGTATTTCAGGGCTTTATTTTGTTGCTGGGTTTCCGGCAGAGAGCTCGTCTTTGTTGAATCTTCTCACAGAGATCCCGGCCGGCTCGATTCATATTCACAACGACACCTCAGTTTGAAATGCCTGTCAGATTAATCACAAAGCGCCGACACTGAGGATTTAGAGTCTGTCTGTCCTCTCAGGCTCCAGCTTTCACTCAGAAACATCATGTTGTGTGTTAAATACGCAAATACTTCGCTCACGTGTCTTCAGAGATCACATGGAGCACTCCAAAAGTTTTGAATTATTATTATGGATTTATGTTTGTGAAATTTAACATCCCTGATTGAGCTGACTGTGTGTGGTGAATTTGGTAATGTAATCACTAAAAAATACATATAATAACAACTAGCAAAGTTGGGGTTGGAAAGTTTTTTTTTTAATGTTTACAGTAAAACAGTGAAATATTACTCCAGTGTAAATCATCTGTTCTCTATGTGAATATATAGTAAAGTGTAATTTATTCCTGTGATCAAAGCTGAATTTATCATCATTACTCCAGTCTTCAGTGTCACATGATCCTTCACAAATCATTCTCATATGAGGATTTGATGCTCAACAAACATTTATGATTATTATCAGTGTTGAAAACATTATATTACACAATGTTAATGCATCAATGCTTTGTTTGTACGATTATTGATATTAAACGGTCTATAAACCATTTTTTCTCTTTAGAGGTTAAATTTATAGGACTATTGAGTTGTTGTAGACTGACAGAAACAGACCCTCCTTCTACGTGTCCTGACTTTCCCAAGATCCCATGACTGGGACGTTGAATCCCCATCCGATCCTCCCCTCGCCTCTACAGGAACATGACAGTTCATCTGTGTTTCGACTGGGACGTGATGCTGAAATAAAGCGGATGGCAGCATGTGGTTCACCTTGTCACTCCGCTCGACTCTGCAGAATACACAACGTCTTAGCACAGCTAAATTGACATTGGCATTGTCAAGACGAAAATGGCGAGGAGGGGCTCCCGGAGGACTCACGCTGGCATTTGTTTGACAAATGAGTGACTGGGACATAGTGCCACACAGCATCTTCACACACACGGCGGAAAGATGCGACTTAAACGGAACAAAACACTTGTGAAAAAGAAGTGTGCTTAAATGCATTAAATGTAGTGTAGTGCACTTCAAATATTAAAGGTAGAGTTATAAAAAACTGTACTTGCAGATAATATAATAATAATAATAATAATAATGAAATAAAAGACCACTTAAGTGTACTTAAAGAGAGTACACTTACTTTTAAAAAGTGCACTTTGCAATCATTCCAAATTAAGTTTTACTTGAAAGTATATTCATGATTTAATAATCTTTTGTCGTACTTTAAAGAAGTACACTTGACTAACATACTAAAGCACATGTAAAGCACTTGATTGTAATTTTAACTGTAGTGTGTTATTTGATGTTACATTTAAAGTTAATACATTTTAAATGTACTAAATTTCAACTTAATCATTACAAATATATTTAAGTACATGACACAACATTCCATAGAAATGTAAAAAATAAAATAAAATATAATGTAAAATATAGCTGCGGGCAGCAATTATCGGGGTTCAAGCGTTTTAAGGCCTTTTAGCACATATGCGTAAAAAGATATTGTTTTATTTAGCAAGCATGTAACCACTTAGATCATAGATGGAAAAGACCATTTACAGCCAATACAGGCAATTTACCACAGAAATATATGGTTTTAAAGCTTTTTAACAGTTATAGCATCACCTATGGTCTGATCTCCCTAAAAGTTGGCTTCTTTAGAGTCATATGCTGCATGTGCTCACCTATTTTCGTGAAGTTCTGACCTTTCGTTTAGGATTTATAGGCTGTTGAGTATATTTTGCCACACCCATTTTCTACATGACCCTGTTATAGCTACCCAAAGGGCAAAGTTCAACATTTTTGATAATTATTGACCTAGAGAGAGTCCAGAGAATTGTACTGCATTGTTTTTATTCAGTTTGAGTGAAAAACCTAGGACTAGTTCGCAAAAGTAGGTTTTTTACATAATCATGAATATTTAATGAACGATTTGATTGACAGCAATGGTTCTTGAGGCAAAGTTGTTCAGTATGAGGAGATCTATCAAATGATATGAATATTGTGTTTATGTGTGAAATACCACGTGATTACAGACCTCTAGAGCCATGAGTCGAACATGCCCACCGAGTTTCGTTCCGATCGGCCTCCAGGAACCTTGTCTAATAGGTGCTAAAACTTCAATGGCCGATGGCGGCCATGTTTTTTGAGATATGCCAATGTCCTCATAGACTATCATGGCACCTTGGACAAAGACAGTACATGCCAGTTTTCAACTCAATCAGACTAGCGGTTGGGTGGTTATAGCCATTTTCCTGTTTTTTTTCTTGTTATAGCACCACCAAGTGGCCAATCGTCGCAATTTTTCCCGCATGACCTCAAATTGAGCTCATACACGTGACCCGAGTTTGGTGAAAATATCTAGTTCCGTTCACGAGTTATAGCCATTAAGCTACGTGCTTAAACCTCTAAATATTCCATAGAAAAGTACATTTTAGTTTACCAAAAATGTTTGTCAGTACATTCGGCAGTACACTTACCATATTTTTCAAAGGCAATATAAGTAATTATGAAATTACATATAAAGATTTACTACTTAAGTGGGTCAAATAGCACTCTTATATTGCATTTAATGTAAATTTAAACTATAATATATTTCATTTAATTGTAAATAACATGCAATTAAGTGTCTGAAAACATTGCAATCGGTTCACACTTAAGTAAATTCTTTTAAAGTATGTTATTTCTGCAATTTAAAAGTATTTTAAAAGCTTTTTTCATAAGGGAATGTCAGAAATGTGAGTTGATTTGAGGATTGAAACCTACATACAAAACATCCTGGAACTGAATAGTTTTCAGGATGTTAGGTTAATAAGTTTCTCACAAATCTCATCCCTGTTTGTGAAAGTTGTTGGGCTTAAGGAGATGAACGTTGTTAAAAACACTTGTGTAAAATGCATCTAAAGTGGAAAGAGTTTAATTCACAGTGTGATTCATTTCTTTCAAGGTCGGGTCATGAAGTTTAATTCTCAGTGTTTATTGGTGCATCAGTTTGTACATCGGTGTTTATTTCAGACCTGCGTTCCAGATTTCTTCTGACAAACAAGCTTTATAGCGGAGTTTTAATGCAGTACGTCGAGTGTGGGTGGTTTATAGATATGCTGTTTGGTTGTATAAAGAGATGTGCAAAATAGTCAATTATTTCTGTTGCATTTCCATTTATTATGAGTCTCTAAAATCTGGACTTTTATGGCAAGACACCACAGGTAAATAGGGTTAAAATGTTAACTAATACCTGTAGAGATCACCATACTTCCACAGTTAATTAAACACAGTGCATCAATTGTTTTGTATTAGTTTTATGGAATGTTATGTGCATATATGCAAATGAGGCATTATCTAATTAAATATGCACTAATTTCCAGAAAATTTATCTGAACATTGGATAAAGCCAGATTCAAAATTCTTGTTTGACATTGTTGGCATATTATAGTTAAAGGTTATTACAGAGAGGGTTTTGGAAATCGTTTTTTATCACTTCATAAATCAGAAAATACTGTCAAAAGTCAGAATTCTTTTCTTTAGGAATAAAGTGTTAAATAAATATCAAGTGAATGGTTTATGAACAAACCCCTCAGTAAAATCCTTCAGAATATAGACAGGAATAAAACTGTAAGTTTTGGTGTGTATAAGTGCTGCTGAAGTGGAGATAAAAACTTTTAAGGGTATGTACTGTAATTGGAATGTACAGATGCAAATAAATAAAGTGCATCGATAAATGTGTATTTTGGATGTTTTCTTTCCACTAGTCTCAAATAAGGAAGCAAAATAGAGCAAAATCTCCAAATTGACCAGTGCAAAACTTAATCTGTGGTGTTTGCTAAGTGCAGTGTACTTGGGTTGAAGTTTTGAATGGTGAATAATGGGTGAAATGGTACGATTAGAGATTTAAGTCGTTTTCCTTTGCATTTATTATGAGGGTCCAAAATCTTTGTACTTTTAAGGCAAGACACCACAGGTAAATGGGGTAAAAATGTTAACTAATACCTGTAGATATCACCATATTTTCACACTTGATCAATTGTTTTGTATTAGTTTTATGAAATGTTATGCACATATATGCAAATGAGGCATTATCTAATTAAACATGCTTTAATTTCCATAAAAGAAATCTGAACATTGAATAAACCCAGATTCAAAATTCTTGTTTGACATTGTTGGCATATTAGAGTTAAAGGTTTTTACTGAAGGGTTTTTGGAAATCTCTTTTTATCACTTCATAAATCAAAAAAATACTGTCAACGGCCAGAAAAAAATGTTTTTAGGAATAACGTGTTAAATAAATATCAAGTGAATGGGATATGAACAAACTCCTCAGTAAAATCCTTCAGAATATAGACAGGAATAAAACTGTAAGTTCTGGTGCATATAAGTGCTGCTGAAGTGGAAATAAAAACTTTTAACCCTTGTGCGTCAATTAAAAAAAGTTACACATAGGTCCAAAAAGGACAAAAATGTCCATGTCAAAAAACTGTCATAAAAATGTGAAGCTTGGGAGCACAGACTTAAGTTTGGTCTCATTTTAAAGAAGACCCTTGGCAGATTATTGTTGAAGTAAAAAAGTTTAAAAAGTGAAACAAAAAAAAGTTATAGAGGTTTAAGTTTATGAAAATGATTTATGAACATTATTTTATATAAAATATATATTTATTATCTAAAACTGCTAGAAAATCAAAGCCATAAATCTAAACAAGTTGTGTTCCAAATTTGTTGATATCTCCAAAAAATGAGCTTTCAGTAAGATTTTGTTTGGGCGCAGTGCCAAATTTTCCCCATTAGATCCCAGCAAAGCTTCACTAGTGCACACAGCGGCTGGATTTGAGATTTGCAGTTGAGTTTCTCTCTCTCAAATATTACAAGCACACACATGCACAGTAATAAAGTGAGTAGTTGCTTTATAGGCCAAACCTGAGAAAATGGCACCATTTGGTAAAAAATAGTAAAAATTTAAAATTTGAAGCCTTGCCTACAGAATGAAAACCTATTAAAAAAGATTGCATCACTTATAGTTAAATGGCCCTGGGCTTAAAAATTGCAGTTTTAATGGGTTTCAATGGGGACATTTTTGTCCAATAGGTCCTGAGAGGAACTATTTTGTGTACCTAGTGCAAAATAGATTTTTTTTTTTAAAGGAAATGGGGGTGAAATAGTACAATTCCAATAAAAATACCTGTGCCAAAATTTATGCAGTTGGCATTAACACAGGCAAAAATGTCCATACGGTTGCACAAGGGTTAAAGATATGTACTGCAATTGAAATGTACAGACACAAATAGAATAAAATCTTAAATGTGTATTTTGAATGTTTTCTTTCAAGATTATGACATATTATGAAAGCAAATTAGAGCAAAATCTCCAAATTGTCCAGTGAAAAACTTAATCTGTGGTGTTTGTTAAGTGCAGTGTACTTGGGTTGACGTTTTGAATGGCGAGTAATGGGTGAAATGGTACGATTAGAGATTTTGTTTTTCTTCCTCATGCAGATTCGATGGACCAAGACGGCAGGCAGCGTTTCGGACCGGTTCCAGGACTCCAGCGTATTCAACGAAACCCTTCACATCGCGAAGATCCAGAGACATCAGGGTGGACGGTATTACTGCAAGGCCGAGAACGGACTGGGTTCACCGGCCATCAAGTCCATCAGGGTGGACGTCTACTGTGAGTTCATCTCAGATGTTTCTTCTTAATGTCCTGCGGAGAAATCCCAGCTAACAAATATATATTCTAAGAACATTTAGCTAATCTTCCCATTAAGTTTTAAAAAAGTTATTTCTGAAAGTTCAAAAGTTAAGTTAAAAAGTTTAGTTTTTCAAACATTAATTCTTTCCCCGCCAAACACAGAATTTTCCGTGTTTTCACTGTTATACGGTAGGGGGCGCTATTACACATCTTCTGAAAGAGTACAGAATCTCCTGATCAAAACACAGAGAAGAAGAAGCAGAAACAAGCGATATCATATGTAATCATATGCATATGTAAAATAACGCGATCATCAACATTAAACATCATATAAATCAAAACTGCCTAATGTTACTGAATGAAATGTGGACCCAGGACGAGTTCTAGGACTGTGAAGCTTTGGGGTGTTGATGGACTCGATCGACTCCATCTGTGTTTGATCATCGCTCTCAATCACATCTGGATGTAGTCTTTGACTAAAACTAGATTTTCTCAGCTTTTTTTGCTCTATTTTATGAAACTTGCTTCTGGTTAAAAGCAGAGGCTCTGTTCTTTCTTTTGATATATTGCATGTTCAGATATTCATACAACAAAATATTCTGGGGGCCATAACATTTTTGTGAAAATGATCAAAAACGCTGGCGGTGACTGGCAACTTAAAAAAAAAAGAAAAACACTGGTGGGTAAAGAGTTAATGTAACATTCCATTTTGCAAACATTAAGGGAATGTTACTTTTGAATGTTCTCTGAACATTCTGAAACATTTAAAAAACGTTAGATGACCAACTGAAATGATTATGAAAAAACATTCCATTGTATGATGTATAAATAATGTACTTGAGAATCCTATTAAAGACCAGATAACGTTTTATTAACATCACTGGAAGAATGTTTGTTTGAGGGATACCTTTCCAGAACATTAGCCAAGCTTCTGAGAACATTCCCTGTTAGCTGGAATAATGCAAATGAGTCACTAGTCGTGTAAGAGTCTAGAGCTATAAAATCAATGTGGAGAGCAAATCAGATCAAACGTTTGAATTGATATTAAGATCTCTGACTTCTGATTTGCAGATTAGAGGCATTGCTGAGATTATTGGGCTCTTTTTCTTGGGTGAAAAATCAGAAGTTTTTTTCCTCTTCATTTACTCTCGTTGCTGTGTATGAGAGACAGTTGAGATATTGAAGAGATCTCACTGGTGATTTCTCTTTTCTGGGAAGGCTTTCTTTGTGTGGATTGTTGCTAAATCGATTGCTAAATCGGCACTTTAGTCTTTGCAATCTAGACTGCATGTACTCTTCTTAACAGAAAGAGAAAACCGAATGCAAATGAAAGCTACGCTGAGTGTAGAAACTATTTTCACTCAGAAATGGCTACACTAAAAAATGCAGGGTTGTTTCAACCCACATATGGACAAACCCCTGTTGGGTTAAATCTTTAAATAAAAAAGTTTGTCCATATTTGATCCAAATCACTAATAATTACAAAGAATTGTCAAGTAACACATTGAAATAAACATGACATTTTGAAGTAGACTGAAATAGTATTCAACAAACAAACTCCAATAATCTTGTTTTATTTACAACTTCGAAAAAATCGTTTTTACAGTGGCATTAGATTTAAGCAGTTCTTCAAAGCGTTGAAGTGTAAGATGGGTAATTTTAAATAATACATTTTAAATCTCTTAAATTATTGATAAAAACTACAATATTTTATCCATAACGCTATGATTCAAACCTTTTGGTTACCAGGTCAGATCTTTGGAGTCGACATGAAATCAGAAATGATTGTTTGTAAATGTTGTTTGGTGTGTGATAAACTGTTTTTGAGACTGTGTGGTTTCGTGCGTGTTTGAGACTGATGTAAATCAGGCCGTATAAATGCTGTTTCAGGAATATGAAATGTAAAGTGAAGTCTGAATGTCACTGGTTCCTCCTGCCACTGTTTTAAACATGCGCCCTTTTCTCTGGCCTCGCCGTGTGTGTTTCATTAGCTGGAGAATCTCTCTGAAAGGTGCCGTTCCTCTGGAGAAATGCTAAAGCCGTCCCCGGGGGGCCGAGTGTAATTGATGGGCCGCTGCCAGCGCCGGTATTTTTAGCGCACTGTAGCCTTGATTGTTATTTAGCATTGAAATTGCTGCTTTGGACACCAAGGCTTTAAACACCTTCAGCGCTGAAACATGAAAAATTGTGTTGGGGCTGCTTTCGTCTTTGTCAGCGTGTCATCCGGCCTGTCTCTGTAAATGTGCCCGGGTGCCATTGGCGGGATGGACAGTTCCATTAAACCTGAGGTTTGCTGGAGAGAAACGCTTCGGATTAAAATGAGAGAAACGACACGAGCTGCCGTCACAGAGGACGAGCACAAACGTCTCGTAGTGAGTTTTAAAGTTGGCTTTATTTCTCAGTTTTCAATTAAATTAGTATTATTTATTATATGATTATTACTTATTATTTATTATTATTATTAATTATATATAATATATAATTGCTATAATTATTTCTCTTTCACTATATTGATATATAAATTAGTGTTGGTCATTTGCATTTGATTAGTGACCTCAAAATAGTTCAGGGTCTGAAATATTTATGATTATTTATGATCATAACATTTCTTGATTTAAAATGTTTCAGATTCTTAAATCTTTCTGTTTATTTTTAGGTTTAATTTAAAGGATTAGTTCACTTCAAAATGAAAATGTCCTGATAATTTCCTCACCCCCATCTCATCCAAGATGTTCATGTGTTTCTTTCTTCAGTCGAAAAGAAATTCAGTTTTTTGAGGAAAACATTCCAGGATTTTTCTCCACATAATGGACTTCAATGGCAACCAACAGTTAAAGGTCCAAATCAATGCAGTTTCAGAGGAAGGGCTTCAGAGGCTCTGCACGATCCCAGACGAGGAATAGGGTCTTATCTAGACAAACCATCGGACATTTTCAACAAAAATAAACATTTATATACTTTTTAACCTCAAATGCGTGACTTCGGTGTTGTTCTTCTTCACGGCGTATGACGTCATCACGTCAGAAAGGTCACGCGTGACGTAGGTGGAAGTACCGACCCAGTGCCGAAAAACTCCATCTCATGTTCTCCTCCAACTTTAAAATTGTCCGACATCGTTATTTTACCTTTATTTTTGTAAAGGGCGTTTGATTTAGTCTTTGCACGTTCGTTTTAACACTGGGTCGGTACTTCCACCTACATCACGTGACCTTTCCGACGTGATGACATCATACACCGTGAAGAAGAACAACACCGAAGTTGCGCATTTGAGGTTAAAAAGTATAAATTATTTTTTTTTTTATAAAATGGCCAATGGTTTGTCTAGATAAGACCCTATTCCTCGTCTGGGATCGTGCAGAGCCTCTGAAGCCCTTCCTCTGAAACTGCATTGATTTGGACCTTCAACCGTTGGTTGCCATTGAAGTCCATTATGTGGAGAAAAATCCTGGAATGTTTTCCTCAAAAAAACTTAATTTCTTTTCGACTGAAGAAAAAAAGACATGAACATCTTGGATGAGATGGGGGTGAGTAAATTATCAGGAAATTTTCATTTTGAAGTGAACTAATCCTTTAAGAATCCCAAAGTGTGTCACACTCTAAAAAATGCTGGGTTGTTTCAACCCAAATTTGGGTCAAATATGGACAAACCCAGACGCTGGGTTAATTTTTTTAATTACATTTTTAACCCAACGGTTGGGTTTGTCCATATTTTACCCAAATTTGGGTTAAAACAACCCAGCATTTTTTAGTTACAGCTCAAATTATCTTGCATTTTTCATCTACAACCTTGCAGTGCCGCATCCCTATTGAATTCAATGGATTCAAAACATTTGAATATTTAAAAGTTCTAATAATTTCTCATTAGACATCATTAATTGCTATGTGACTTTTGAGGCTAATTATAATGATGGAAATTCCATGTTAATTCCAGTTCAATTCTGTAGTGTTTGAGTGTGCTGTCATCATTCTTCTCAGAAATCAGGATGAAATGCTTTCACCGGCACAGAAAGCAATCACAGTCCCTCTGAAACCCGTCTAGCCCTGTCGGACCTGTCCCACAGACCGGCGGGTGGCTTATGGATCGGTTATTAGAGGGAGATTGGAGGTGATTTCCCAGGTTGCTTTGCTCAGTTGGTTTTCCAATCTTCATCAGCTCTAGTGAGCACTAGCAGACGCTCGCTGCGGTTAATGAGAATAACTGTTCTGTCCGATCAGGGTCTCCGCGACGCTTCTTCAAACACTTTTTCATCGTGTTATCGTTGTGATACTGTATGGAGTTTTGTGCCTTTTTAAGCCTCCTTCCCCTGACATCAAAACTGACTCGAAATGTACTTTTTTAAATAGAATATTTTATATTTTTATAATGTTTATGTCACATTGTATATCATAATTGCAAAGTATAACCACTTTGTCCACCTCTGAAATCAGAGCTGATAATTCAGCATTATGGACTCGTACAAAGACATTGTTCATCTGATATTTTTCCTGTGTGGGATTATCTACGTTTTATCGTCTCTTCTCGTGTCTTCTCCTCTCATCTTTTCTCGTATCTTCTCATCTCTTGTCTCATGTCTTCTTGTCTCTTCTCGTATCTTCTCCTCTCGTATCTTCTCGTCTCTTGTCTCATCTCTTCTCATCTCTTCTTGTCTCTTCTCGGATCTTCTCATCTCTTGTCTCATCTCTTCTTGTATCTTCTCGTCTCTTCTCGTATCTTCTCCTCTCATATCTTCTCCTCTCGTATCTTCTCGTCTCTTCTCGTCTCTTGTCTCATCTCTTCTCGTATCTTCTCGTCTCTTCTAGTATCTTCTCATCTCTTGTCTCATCTCTTCTTGTATCTTCTTGGATCTTCTCGTATCTTCTCATCTCTTGTCTCATCTCTTCTTGTCTCTTCTTGTATCTTCTCCTCTCGTATCTTCTCATCACTTGTCTCATCTCTTCTTGTATCTTCTTGTCTCTTGTCTCATCTCTTCTTGTATCTTCTTGGATCTTCTCATCTCTTCTCATCTCTTGTCTCATCTCTTCTTGTCTCTTCTCGTATCTTCTCGTCTCTTGTCTCATCTCTTCTTGTCTCTTCTCGTATCTTCTCCTCTCGTATCTTCTCATCTCTTATCTCATCTCTTCTTGTGTCTTCTTGTCTCTTCTCGTCTCTTGTCTCATCTCTTCTTGTATCTTCTTGTCTCTTCTCGTATCTTCTCCTCTCGTATCTTCTTATCTCTTGTTTCATCTCTGCTTGTCTCTTCTCATCTCTTCTTGTCTCTTCTTATCTCTTGTCTCATGTCTTCTTGTCTCTTCTCGTATCTTCTCCTCTCGTCTCTTCTCGTATCTTCTCCTCTCGTATCTTCTCATCTCTTCTTGTCTCTTCTCGTATCTTCTCCTCTCGTATCTTCTCGTCTCTTGTCTCATCTCTTCTCATCTCTTCTTGTCTCTTCTCGTATCTTCTCCTCTCGTATCTTCTCATCTCTTCTTGTATCTTCTTGGATCTTCTCATCTGTTCTCGTATCTTCTCCTCTCATATCTTCTCCTCTCATATCTTCTCGTCTCTTCTCGTCTCTTGTCTCATCTCTTCTCGTATCTTCTTGTCTCTTCTCGTATCTTCTCATCTCTTGTCTCATCTCTTCTTGTCTCTTCTTGGATCTTCTCGTCTCTTTTCGTATCTTCTCATCTCTTGTCTCATCTCTTCTTGTCTCCTCTCATATCTTCTCGTCTCTTGTCTCATCTCTTCTCATCTCTTCTTGTCTCTTCTCGTATCTTCTCCTCTCGTATCTTCTCATCTCTTGTTTCATCTTTTCTTGTATCTTCTTGTCTCTTCTCGTCTCTTGTCTCATCTCTTCTTGTATCTTCTTGTCTCTCCTCGTATCTTCTCCTCTCGTATCTTCTTATCTCTTGTCTCATCTCTTCTTGTATCTTCTTGTCTCTTCTCATCTCTTCTTGTCTCTTCTCGCCTCTTGTCTCATCTCTTCTTGTCTGTTCTCGTCTCTTGTCTCATCTCTTCTCATCTCTTCTTGTATCTTCTTGGATCTTCTCGTCTCTTCTCGTATCTTCTCATCTCTTCTCATCTCTTCTTGTCTCTTCTCGTATCTTCTCCTCTCGTATCTTCTCATCTCTTTTTGTATCTTCTTGTCTCTTCTCGTATCTTCTCGTCTCTTGTCTCATCTCTTCTTGTCTCTTCTCGTATCTTCTCCTCTCGTATCTTCTCATCTCTTGTCTCATCTCTTCTTGTATCTTCTTGTCTCTTCTCGTCTCTTGTCTCATCTCTTTTTTGTATCTTCTTGTCTCTTCTCGTATCTTCTCCTCTCGTATCTTCTTATCTCTTGTCTCATCTCTTCTTTTCTCTTCTCATCTCTTCTTGTCTCTTCTCTTCTCATCTCTTCTTGTCTCTTCTCGTATCTTCTCCTCTCGTATCTTCTCGTCTCTTGTCTCATCTCTTCTTGTCTCTTCTCATCTCTTCTTGTCTCTTCTCGTATCTTCTCATATCTTCTCATCTCTTCTTGTATCTTCTTGGATCTTCTCGTCTCTTCTTGTATCTTCTCATCTCTTCTTGTATCTTCTTGTCTCTTCTCGTCTCTTCTCGTCTCTTGTCTCATCTCTTCTTGTATCTTCTTGTCTCTTCTCGTATCTTCTCCTCTCGTATCTTCTCGTCTCTTGTCTCATCTCTTCTCATCTCTTCTTGTCTCTTCTTGTATCTTCTCCTCTCGTATCTTCTCATCTCTTCTTGTCTCTTCTCGTATCTTCTCCTCTCGTATCTTCTCGTCTCTTGTCTCATCTCTTCTCATCTCTTCTTGTCTCTTCTCGTATCTTCTCCTCTCGTATCTTCTCATCTCTTCTTGTATCTTCTTGGATCTTCTCGTCTCTTCTCGTATCTTCTCCTCTCATATCTTCTCGTCTCTTCTCGTCTCTTCTCGTCTCTTGTCTCATCTCTTCTCGTATCTTCTTGTCTCTTCTCATATCTTCTCATCTCTTGTCTCATCTCTTCTTGTCTCTTCTTGGATCTTCTCGTCTCTTTTTGTATCTTCTCATCTCTTGTCTCATTTCTTCTTGTCTCCTCTCATATCTTCTCGTCTCTTGTCTCATCTCTTCTCATCTCTTCTTGTCTCTTCTCATCTCTTCTTGTCTCTTCTCGTATCTTCTCCTCTCGTATCTTCTCATCTCTTGTTTCATCTTTTCTTGTATCTTCTTGTCTCTTCTCGTCTCTTGTCTCATCTCTTCTTGTATCTTCTTGTCTCTTCTCGTATCTTCTCCTCTCGTATCTTCTTATCTCTTGTCTCATCTCTTCTTGTATCTTCTTGTCTCTTCTCATCTCTTCTTGTCTCTTCTCGCCTCTTGTCTCATCTCTTCTTGTCTGTTCTCGTCTCTTGTCTCATCTCTTCTCATCTCTTCTTGTATCTTCTTGGATCTTCTCGTCTCTTCTCGTATCTTCTCATCTCTTCTCATCTCTTCTTGTCTCTTCTCGTATCTTCTCCTCTCGTATCTTCTCATCTCTTTTTGTATCTTCTTGTCTCTTCTCGTATCTTCTCGTCTCTTGTCTCATCTCTTCTTGTCTCTTCTCGTATCTTCTCCTCTCGTATCTTCTCATCTCTTGTCTCATCTCTTCTTGGATCTTCTTGTCTCTTCTTGGATCTCGTCTCTTGTCTCATCTCGTCTCTTGCCTCATCTTGGATCTTGGATTTATATTATTCAAATCAGTTAAATGATTGTTTTAGGCTGCATTAACTAGGTCAGCCGGAACCGGGAACACTTCCCATAACACCTGATGTACTCGTTACATCATAAGAAGAATGGCATCTACGCTAATGTTAGTCTCTCTGTTTATCCCGAGGTTTACTGCAGTCGGCCGGATCCGGGCCGTATCCGGACCAGATGGTGGACCTTAGCCTGGACATGACGAACGCATCCCTGAAGTGTCTGTAGAGACCGTGTCAATTAAACTCCCCCCTGTAAATGCTGCATCGACATCCTCATTAAACCCGTCCCCGGCGTGACGACTCCAATCTTTCGAATAATCCTACGAATATCTATTGATCTGATATGACTTCTGACCTGTAATGTTGCCAGAATCATAATCATACACTATTTGTTCGTCGGCCAGAGGAGAACTGGCACCCCAACTGAGCCTGGTTTCTCCCAAGGTTTCTTTCTCCATTCTGGCCCTGAAGGAGTTTTGGTTCCTTGCCACCGTCGCCTTTGGCTTTTGGCTTGCTCAGTTGGGGACACTTAAATTTCAACTATATTACTGATCTGCCCGCATTGACACTATATGATAATTGAAATGAGCTGGATGACATCACCGTTTTCACCAGAGCGGCTGTACAGCCGAATCAAATTCTGTTGCATTATTTTCCTGTTAACACTGTGAAGCTGCTTTGAAACAATTGGCATTGTAAAAAGCCCTATATAAATAAAGGTGATTTGATTTGATTTTTTCATCTCTTCTTGTCTGTTCTCGTCTCTTGTCTCATCTCTTCTTGTATCTTCTCGAATCTTCTCGTCTCTTCTCGTATCTTCTTGTCTCTTGTCTCATCTCTTCTTGTCTGTTCTCGTCTCTTGTCTCGTCTCTTCTCATCTCTTCTTGTATCTTCTTGGATCTTCTTGTCTCTTCTCGTATCTTCTCCTCTTGTATCTTCTCATCTCTTCTTGTACCTTCTTGGATCTTCTCGTCTCTTCTCGTCTCTTCTCATCTGTTGTCTCATCTCTTCTTGTCTGTTTCTCGTCTCTTGTCTTATCTCTTCTTGTATCTTCTCCTCTTGTATCTTCTCCTCTCGTATCTTCTCCTGTCGTATCTTCTCATCTCTTGTCTCATCTCTTCTTGTCTCTTCTCATCTCTTGTCTCATCTCTTCTTGTCTCTTCTCATCTCTTCTTGTCTCTTCTCGTATCTTCTCCTCTCGTATCTTCTCATCTCTTGTCTCATCTCTTCTTGGATTTTCTCTTCTCTTCTCGCGAGATGTAGGAGAGTGGTGGAGGGTGCGGTGGGAAAGAACATATTAAGTGGTCCGCTCTTTTCTTATTTTTCATAATTTTCTTAGTTAAAAAGTATCTTATTTTTGTGTAATTAGATTTAGGTTTAGATTTGTCTTTTATTAACTGGCGAGCGTGAGGTGAGCGTGCGCCATCTCCTTCACTCCGCCATGGATTTAGGTGCGTGCCGGATCACGGAGTCTCGATGGAAAGTGTACTGTTAGCGGTGGGAGAACAAATCAGTTGTGAAAACATATTGGCATCAAGGATGAACAAAGCGGTAGTGGTCTTTCTAAAAGAGGAGCAACTTGTTGCGCACACTTATCAAAAGTGGCGTCGTCATTAATGGAAGTTTTGTACAATCTTTCCATTGGCTACGTTAACATCTAAGGTAATTATTTTGAATGTACCGCCGTTTATCCCCGACAAAGTTATTGAGAGAGAACTCATTAGGTTCGGAAGAATCGCCAGCCCGATAAAAGCCATATCACTGGGTTGTAAAAGTACGGAACTAAAACATGTTATGTCGTTTCGACGACAAGTTTTCATGTTTTTAAAAGAGCCAACGTTGGATATATCGTTTCGGGTTGTGGATGAAGGTAAGTCGTTTATGATTTACGCTTCAACTGTTGGATTGAAATGTTTTGAATGTGGTGACGTTTGTCACAAACAGTTCGCTTGTCCTCATAAAGTTCAAGTGAACACTAATGAGGAGATCAATGTCGAAAAGGTAGAACGTGAAAAGAATGAGCTGGCTGGAGAGAATACTCAAATTGAAAGAACTGAAACAGTAACTGAACAGGCCATAGCCGAAGTAACAGTACATGAGTGTGATAATGAAGAAATTGAGGTTCAGGAAATTGTGGTACAAGATGAAAATCAGTCGGTAGAAATACAAGATATTATTGATGAGACTGTTTTGGATTTTGAGATTGCGAGTACAAGTGGAGTTGGGATGCAAAATGCTGTGGTAGGCCCACTAGAGGATGACATGAGGGATGATGATACATTCTCTCAAATGTCAGGTGTTTCTGAAGGGTCTCAGATGGAAGATAGCAATCTTTATTCTCTACGGGAGATAAATGATTTTCTGGATGAGACATTTGGAAGAACGCTAGAAATTAGAGATTTCTTTCCTGATACTGAAAAATTTGTGAAATCAGTGGTAAAATTGCAGCGTACTGTTGGATTGGATGAACTGAATGAAAAATAGAGGTTTCGATTGAGGAAACTGCTTACAAAATTAAGGAAGCGTAAAGGCTCGTCTTAAAAAAAAATAGGAAAATGAATCCGATGCACTGGGTGCTTTTCCTCTCCTATCTTTTTCTGCTATTTGCTGTCTCTTTTCCTTTTATTAATATGATGCTTATGAGAATAGGCTCTTTTAATACAAGTGGAGTGAGGGATCAAACTATCAGGGCAGTACAATCAGAATTTCTAAAAATTAGGAATATTGATATAGTAATGTTACAAGAGACTCATTCGGATAGATCTAATGAAATAGAATGGGGTTTATGGTGCGAGGGGAAATATGTACTCAGTCATGGGTCAAATACAAGTGCTGGTGTTGCTGTTCTATTTTCTAAAAGAGTAAATGTTGATATTTTAAAAATTGAAGTAGTAGTAACTGGAAGAGCATTATTTGTCCATGCAGAAGTTGAAGGAATAACCTTTTTATTCATCAGTGTTTATGCACCAAATGTTGGTTCTGAGCGAGTTGAACTATTTTTGAAAATTAAGAGTCACACTGGTTTTGTTTAGTTATGGCTGGAGACTGGAACTGTACTGAAGATTTTATGGTGGATAGAAATGGTCAAGAATCTAATTTTCAATCAGCTGTAGTACTTTCTACGGTGATTCAAGAACATGATTTAAATGATGTTTGGAGAAATAGGAATAAAGGGTTAAAACAGTATACATTTATCAAAGTATGTAATAATGATGTTAAGGGGTGTAGATTAGACAGGTTTTATACAAGCAAGTCTTTTAATACTAGAGTGATGGATGCTGCAATCTTTCCTAGTGCTTTCTCTGACCACCATATGGTAACTATAGATATAAATAAAAAAAACTACCTTTCGTATAAGTACTTTTACTTATTGGCATTTTAATAAGAAATTATTATATAATAAGTTATTTTGTGAGAGTTTTACTCATCTTTGGGAAAAATGGAGGTTACAGAAAAATAATTGTCAGTGGTGGGAGGTTGGAAAGGTGCATATTAAAATTTTCTGTCAAAGTTATGAGTCTCAAATTTCACTTAAAGTTAGAGATACAGTTCAAAATTTGTAATGCGAAATAGGAGAAATGGAAAAGATGTTGATGGAAAATGAAGAAGGGATCAATAAAAGTGGTGAATTAAGTAAGAAGAAGCTAGAATTGAAACATCTATTGCAAGAGCAAGTTAAAAATGCTTTAATAAGGTCATGGTTTTGTTCAATTAAGGATATGGATGCTCCTAGCACTTATTTCTTTAAATTAGAGCGAAATGTGGTATTTAAAACGTCCGATGGGACAATTACGGACAATCCAAATGAAATGCGAAAACTTGCAGGTTTTTTATTCTGGACTTTTTAATGCTGGACAATGTGATGAGGAGAATGCTGCAGACCTTTTTCAAAACCTTCCTAAGTTACAACCTAAACAGAAAGAAACTTTGGATTGTGACATTACTTTAAGAGAGCTCACAGATGCAGATTGATGGACTAACCACAGGTTTCTATCGTCATTTCTGGAACATTTTGGGACAAGATTTTTATGAAGTAACAAAAGAGTGTTTTGAAAATGGTTGTCTTCCAAGCAGCTGTAGACGAGCAGTATTATCCATGTTACCTAAAAAAGGAGATTTAGGTCTTTTGAATAATTGGTTTCTCTTTTATGTACAGATTATAAAATTTTGACCAAATGTTTAGTGAACAGGTTAAAATGTTATATGGACACAATTATTCATAGCGATCAGACTTATTCTGTACCAGAGCGATCAATTATGGATAATTTGTTTCTTTTGAGAGATGCTATTGATTTGAGTTTTAAAGAGAATATTAACGTGGGTTTTTTATCAATAGATCAAGAAAAAGCCTTTGATAGGGTGGACCATGGATATCTTTTCAAAGTTTTGAGTGCTTTTGGTGAAGTTTATTTCTTGGATAAAACTGTTATATTGTGTATATTGCTAGCAGTTTAATACTTAGCTACGTTAAAGAATACAAAACCACAGTAGCCTTTTACAGGTGAAACTGGCCTGCATTTGAAGCCCTGAGGTCAGTAATTTTGCTTTATTTTGTTCCTTCTTCTTTGAAAGCTTTTCCTCACCCGGTGCTCCCGATGGCCAGTCCGGGCCTGTTATAACGGGAGAGTTTTGGTCATTAATAATTTGTCTGCTTCCACATTGTGGCATAGGCTAATGGTGGTTGAACCATTTGGTGAATTCTATTCAAAAGACACTAGTAGATTTCTTCTGGAACAGTAAACACTGGATTCGTGCTGCACAACTCTATTTGCCTCCTTGTGAAGGAGGACAAGGCTTGATAGACATTAAGAGCAGAATTCAAGCTTTCAGACTGATTTCAGCACAAAAAATTCTGTGTAGAAAAGAACTGACATGGACTCGTACAGCAGGCGCAATTCTGCGAAGAGTAGAGGGATTGAACTATGATGTGCATCTTTTCTGGATAAAAATTTGAGAGATGGACTTGACAGAGACTACATCTTTTTATAAATCAGTGTTACAGGCATGGGATAAAACCTTCAAGATTAAAAGATACAGACTGCAGACAATAGCTACTAACAGATATGTGGCCCACCTTAATCCAGCAGTAAGTGGGGAGTGTGGGTTCTGTAGCCAAGAAGAGACTGTGGAACATTTATTTTTGAAATGCAAAAGATTGGATGGGCTTTTTAAAGTTTTGTCTGAATGGTTTAGAGGATTGGGTGAAACCATTTATGATTGTACTTTTATAGGAGGTGTAAAGTATAGAATGTCAAAAAAGACCATATTTTGTCTCCTGAATTATGTTATGGGTGTAGCAAAATTAGCAATTTGGAAGACCAGAAAATTCTAATCTCTGGGTCTAACTAGAGTAGATCCAGGCATAATGTTGAAGGGGTTAATTGCAAATAGATTAAAAATGGAGTATGTTTATTATGACTTGGTAGGAGACTTAATGACTTTTAGAGAAAACTGGTGTGTAAGAGATGTTTTGTGTTGTATTTATGAGGGACAACTTATTTTTAATTTTTAAAAGAATGTCTCTTTAAAATATTTATACTAAAAGGTTGAGATAATGTGATATGAATGAGGAACTAGAAGAACTCGTATCTTCTAGTCTCTTCTTGTATCTTCTCGTCTCTTGTCTCATCTCTTCTTGTCTCTTCTCGAATCTTCTCGTCTCTTCTCGTATCTTCTCGTCTCTTGTCTCATCTCTTCTTGTATCTTCTCGAATCTTCTCGTCTCTTCTCGTATCTTCTCATATCTTCTCGTCTCTTGTCTCATCTCTTCTTGTCTCTTCTCGTCTCTTGTCTCATCTCTTCTCGTCTCTTTTCTCATCTCTTCTTGTATCTTCTCATCTCTTCTCGTATCTTCTCATCTCTTGTCTCATCTCTTCTTGTCTCTTCTCGTATCTTCTCGTCTCTTGTCTCATCTCTTCTTGTATCTTCTCGGATCTTCTCGGATCATCTCGTATCTTCTCGTCTCTTGTCTCATCTCTTCTTTATCTTCTCGAATCTTCTCGTCTCTTCTTGTATCTTCTCGTCTCTTGTCTCATCTCTTCTTGTCTCTTCTCGTATCTTCTCGTCTCTTGTCTCATCTCTTCTTGTATCTTCTCGTATCTTCTCGTCTCTTGTCTCATCTCTTCTTATCTCTTCTCGTATCTTCTCGTCTCTTGTCTCATCTCTTCTTGTATCTTCTCGGATCTTCTCGGATCATCTCGTATCTTCTCGTCTCTTGTCTCATCTCTTCTTTGATCTTCTCGAATCTTCTCGTCTCTTCTTGTATCTTCTCGTCTCTTGTCTCATCTCTTCTTGTCTCTTCTCGTATCTTCTCATGTCGTCTCATCTCTTCTTGTATCTTCTCGGATCTTTTCGTATCTTCTCATCTCTTGTCTCATCTCTTCTTTTCTCTTCTTGTATCTTCTCGTCTCTTGTCTCATCTCTTCTTTGATCTTCTTGGATCTTCTCGTCTCTTGTCTCATCTCTTCTCATCTCTTCTCGTATCTTCTCCTGTCATATCTTCTCATCTCTTGTCTCATCTCTTCTCGTCTCTTCTCATATCTTCTCTTCTCTTGTCTCATCTCTTCTTGTATCTTCTCGGATCTTCTCGTCTCTTCTCATCTCTTCTTGGATCTTCTCTTCTCGTAACCTCATCTCTTGTCTCATCTCTTCTTGTATCTTCTCGTCTCTTCTTGTCTGTTCTCGTCTCTTGTCTCATCTCTTCTCATCTCTTCTCGTATCTTCTCCTGTCGTATCTTCTCATCTCTTGTCTCATCTCTTCTTGTATCTTTTTGGATCTTCTCGTCTCTTCTTGGATCTTCTCGTCTCTTCTCTTCTCATATCTTCTCATCTCTTCTCGTATCTTCTCGTCTCTTGTCTCATCTCTTCTTGTCTCTTCTCGTATCTTCTCGTCTCTTGTCTCATCTCTTCTTGTATCTTCTCGTCTCTTCTTGGATCTTCTCGTCTCTTCTCATCGCTTCTTGGATCTTCTCTTCTCGTCTCTTCTCATATCTTCTCATCTCTTCTCTTGTCCTGTCTCCTCTTGTATCTTCCCTTCTTGTCTCGTCTTTTCTCATATCTTCTCATATCTTTTCTTCTCATATCTTCTCGTATGTTCTTGTCTTTTGTCTTTTCTCCTCTCCTCTTCTCTCAGTGGGTTAAATCGGGCTGTAAGTCAGTTGTGCTGTGATTGTCATTTCATGTAGTTTTCTGACCTCATGCGAAGGGGAAGTTTATAAATGGCATGTTTCTAGCTTCAGTGCTGATGGAGCTGTAAATGTCATAACATCCCAGCGCCTCGTTCCCAAACACACAGAAACAGAGGACATTGTAAAATATGAACTTTTTTATTTTGTCTCTTTCACAGAGGACATATTTGAGACCTCTTCTCACATGGATCCGTTCCCATCTGTTCGTCTCGTCTATTTTTATTGCAGTTATTTTTCAGAGAGCAGCTCTGTTATCTGTCGTATTCCCCTGGCGTCCTGTGACCCTCAGTAAGGATTGTCTTTTTAATTGCCTGTGTGGATGAATCTCTTGAAAACTGTCCAGAAACGTCCGGGTCACATCCACCCTTCCTCAAATTCCCATTACTGCAATGCAAAGAACATATGTGTGATTTAAATTGTATATTCGTAATGTGCAATTTTAAATATACATTGTTGTAGCACTTGCTCACTGATTTTTTTATTATTCAATTCCTTTATTTTCATTATGCAAAAAATAATTAATTATTTCTTCACCTTTAACAGACCTGAATTCTCAGTTTTCTCATGATTAATCCTAATTACTCAAATGGTCTTGTCAAAATAATGCAATTAAACTGCAGCGAAATATAAATGATGAATAATAAAAACAAATGCAAAACATTGTCATGATTGTCATGATTGTAGTGAATGATTCCCAAACAATAACTGAAATTAATGAAGCATCATAGAGGCTGTTTATGTAAATAAATAAATAAATAAATGCACACATCACATATTTAATGGCTCATTGAATGTTAGTCAAGGTTTCTTGCATCTAAAAGTGTTTTTTTAATGATATTATTCTTTATATGAAAGCAGCCGAAGAGAAACATTTTCTGCTGTTCTCCAGTAATAGCAGAAATATCATCGAGTCTCTCTGTTTTTTAGGTTTCTTGAGCTCTGTTTTCAATAGTGGATGTCTTGATTTGGTCAGTTCCGTGGAGCCGTTCTGCCGGGGCGTTTGTTTTGTCTTGTTTTCGGTGGCGGTCTGAGTTTGGTCTCGAGCGCCACAGGTCAACGGCTTGTTTTCCGCAGAGATGAATTGTCGGGGTGATGAAGCCCGGCAGACGCCACTGTCTCCGAGAGAGCAGAGGAAGAGATTCATTACTCCTCTGACTTCCCTACTGGCTCTCGTTATTTCCTCATCTTCATCTCCGAGAGAAAGAGTAAGGGCCATCTGAGATCCATCAGCTCCCACAACGCCGGCCCCGTTGAAGAAGAGCAACACGGTCCTTATGAAGACGTGCAGAGTTTCCGATTTATTAAAATGTCTGTATTCACATAAAATGTTACTAAATGCATCCTTAAATTCAGTCACAAACAAGAACGCCTACAAATATATCACTGAATTCTACTGAAGGTTACGAACGCTATGTAAATACGCTTATTAAATTAATTCACAATATGTAACGTTACACATTCAGTATCTTATGCCTAATCTGATGAAATCGGCCTCGTTAATGTCCTTTTTTAATTCAAAATGGCGAAATTAGACACAATTGTATTAGTTTGCCTGATTATTTTTGTCGGTTGTTGAACATTTTTATCCTAAAACAGCTGTCAAATACGAAATGTTTAGTTTAGCTACTTACGTCTCCCACCGGTCACTGAAGCGTCTCGCGAAATGCCAATTCGTGGCGTGCTCAGCAGCTTCTGTGAACATAAAGCCCGCCTACTTTAATTTGATTGGTCATCTCAGATATTTTGACATTGTCGAGCAGTGACAGACAGCTCAGATGAGAAGATCTTGGTGCTGTCAATATCCTTGCAGCACTAAAGTAGTGTTAATTTTTTCACAACATTTGTTATACACACCTCAGAAAAATACAGAGGTCCGGACCTCATAGCTGGCTACGGCCATGGTTAGTTAGTTCCTTTCACTAACACGAACTATGAGAATTAGTAATGGTGATGCTTGATTTAGTAGGTGTGGCTAATTAGTCTGAATATATAATAAATGCACATGCAGAGGGATGTGTACTTTCCTTCAAAACATATGCTCTCCATAATTTATCAGCAGAAGTGTGAAGTGATCGGCCTGGACTGATCATTTTAAACTCATCAGTTTAGTGTTTAATTGACGCTGAGGTCTTGAGAGGCGAATCCTCTGAGAGGTTGTTTTGGAGACGCACCAGGATCAACGCTCAGTGCTGTGATGAGCGTGAACATCCCGAACAAGAGAATTATGAAGTTGATTTTCTGCTTTATACTGTATGTTTGTCTTTTGATGCAGAATTACACTCAATATGTTGTGTAATGCATGAGTCTTGTGTCGGTGCGTTGACATTAATCCTGTAATGCTGGTATTATTTTAATATGTTAACAGCCTTCTACAGTCTTGATGTTGTTTCTGGCTCTACTAGAGCAGGTTTTCCTGCTTGAATTGTTTCCCCATATTCTTCATTGTTGCGGCTCCTCTCTTCCCAGTCTGTCAGTAACGCTCTGTTTAGTTCCTGTCTCTATGAAGGCCCTCCTTCTGAAAAGCAAGTGCTCTGATTGGTCAGCTGGAGTAGTGTGTTGTGATTGGTCAAGAGCTTCCAGCGTGTTTGGGAAATGTCCTGCCCCTTACCATAGCCGCCAGTTTCAACACACTACTAACTAACTCAACCAGGCCCCGCCCCTTACCATAACCGCCAGTTTCAACACACTATTAACTAACTCAACCAGGCCCCGCCCCTTACCATAACCGCCAGTTTCAACACACTGCTAACTAACCCAACCAGGCCCCGCCCCTTACCATAACCACCAGTTTCAACACACTATTAACTAACTCAACCAGGCCCCGCCCCTTACCATAACCGCCAGTTTCAACACACTGCTAACTAACCCAATCAGGCCCCGCCCCTTACCATAACCACCAGTTTCAACACACTATTAACTAACTCAACCAGGCCCCGCCCCTCAGACCTTCAGACTGTTCTGACTTGGGTCGCTGTTTCTTTTCTGATTGATCTGACTTAGATTTTCATTAAACGGACGATCAAAACCGAACGAAGAGTCCCATAGACTTTCATTGAGGGGTCAAAACTTTTGCAGAATAAGAATAAGTATTTTAAGCTATCAATAGCAAAGCTTGACGACTATCCTCGGACAACATGCTAAAACATGCTAGTAACAAGCTAATCATGCTAGCAAACATGTTAAAACATGTTAGCAATGCCAATTCAAGCTAGCAACATATTAAATCATGTTAGCAACATGTTAATTCATACTAGCAATGTGCCAATTCAAGCTAACAACATATTAAATTACGTTAGCAACATGTCAGTAACATATTAGCAACATGCTAACTCATGCTAGCAACATGCTAAATCATGCTAGCAACATGCTATTCATGCTAGTAACATGCTAACTCATGCCAGCAATAGGCTAGAAAAAGTGTTAAAACATGCTAACAATGTTAAATCATGCTAGCAACATGTTAAATAATGTTAGAAACATGCTAGCGATGTGTTAATTCATTTTAACAATGTGATAACCATGTTAGCAATGTGCCAATTCAAGCTAGCAACGTATTAAATCATGTCAGCAACATATTAACAACATGCTAATTCATGCTAGCAATGTGCTAAAACATGCAAGCAATGTGCCAATTCAAGCTACCAACGTATTAAATCATGATAGCAAAATGTTAACTCATGCTAGCATCATGATAAATCATGCTAACAGCATGTTAATCATGCTAGCAACCGTTTTAGCTGTGGTATTTAAATTGGAATAGAGAATTGTGAATTTTCACTGGTATCTAAAATTTTGGTGTCATTACTCCCTGTTTTTGCAAAAACTGTTTCATGGCCAGTAAAAAATATTTATGTCCGGTACATTTTCTTAAGTCACCGGCCACTGACAGGTGTGGCAAAAAAAATACGTTTTAGGCCCTGCTACTAACTAACTCAACCAGAGCAGCCCCTTTATTTTGCCTTGGGCAGGAATTATTTAAATCTATTTCTGGCAGGGTTGCCACCTTCAGTGTGGCAAAATAAGGGACACCCATTCACGATTTGTACAGGTTTGGAACAACTTGAGGGTGAGTAAATGATGACAGAATTTTCATTTTTGGGTGAACTGTCCCTTTAAGCAGTCATTCTGAACCAGCAATCACTTTTTTGACAATTTTGAAATTCAAAAATGTTAAATTTTTTATGAATTTACTTAAATTATGATTATATTATTATGTAATTATTTGTCCTATTTTTATCTAATTTTTTTGTTTAAATGTCATAAACTTTATATGACAGGATTATTTATTATGTATGATTAATATAGCCTAGCTAAATGATAAATTAATAATAACATTAATTAGCCTATAATCTATTAATTAACCTGTCTAATCTCTAAAAAATATAATAATTCTGTCTGCCAAGTTCTGATAATGTATGGAATATTATATTAATATATTATCCATTAAAAAAAACAATAGGCCTCTACCTCTAGAAGCCCGGATGTGATGTGTCTGTCAGCGCTGCTGCTGTAAGTCAGACAGTCCGAGCCACTGAGTAAAGTGTGCAGTTCGCCTGAGGTTCATCATGAGTTACTGGACAGACCCATTGATACCTTTTTTCTGTTCAGCTCTATATCTGGAGATCCTCTTGCGTTCAAACGGTGGACGCAAGCTCGACATGTTTTTAAAAAACCGCGCAAGTTTACAGCGCATGTTCTGGAGCCTCCGTCGCTATGGCAACGAAGCCGCTAAAAGGCTATCATGCGCAAATGAGCTTCTGTACGCACTACTTATTGTGAAATTGATTTCTTTATATTTGCTTTTAGTATTCTCCACACTGCAGAATCCTTATGTGTTTATTGAACTATGTGTGGACCTATGTAAAATACGGGACAAATCGCGTCCCGTATTGTATGATACGGGATGCATCATTTTGCTTGTAAATACGGGACGATTCCGTATTTCACGGGATGGGTGCAACCCTAATTTCTGGTAAGATCCAGTAATTTTCCTCATTGTTGGTCTGATGATGTTTATTGATTGTGCTACTCCTGAGCTCTCTCTCTGTGCGATCACGTGGAATGACTTTCCTGAGTTCCTTCCCATCCGTGATGGCGTTTAACGATGATGAAGGCGCCGCGACTGCATTAGGCAACCCAGAAGAGCATAAACCAGTCTCTCTTCCTCCGGCTCTCTGGTGAGAGCGTCTGCTGCATTATTCAGGACTTGTTTTGTGCTCGTTGAATGGCAAGCAGCAGGACGGCCTTCTGAAGCAAACATGCACACGATACACGCGAGAGAGGATAGCGATCAGAAACGTGTGATAACTGATGATAACATTCCCCCTGAGACTTACAGCTTGTAAAAGGCAAAGACCCCTGGATACAGAGTTTATGAGTGTTAGAATTTTATGGGTTTTTAAAATGTTTTTATGATATTAGAGTTGCTTTGTGGGAGTTTTGAAAGCATTCAAAGAGTCCAAGATTTACTCACCACTCGGTATGCTATATCTTTTCTATCCTAGGACAAAATGCTAAAACATGCTAGTAACATGCTAATAATGCTAGCAACATGCTAATTCATGCTAGCAATGTGCTAAAACATGCTAGCAATGTGCTAAAACATGCTAGCAATGTGTCAATTCAAGCTAGCAACGTATTAAATCATGTTAGCAATATGTTAAATCATGTCAGCAACATGCAAAATCATGTTAGCAGTGCTAATCATGCTAGCAGTAGGCTAGCAACATGCTAAAAACATGCTAGCAATGTGCTAAATCATGTTAACAATATGTTAAATAATGCTAGAAACATGCTATCGATGTGCTAATTCATGTTAGCAATGTCTTAAAAATGCTAACAATGTGTCAATTCAAGCTCGCAGTGTATTAAATCATGTAAGAAACATGTTAAATCATGTCAGCAACATATTAACAACATGCTAAATCATGTTAGAAACGGGCTAAATAATGGTAGAAACATACTAAAAGCATGTTAAGACAAGCTAACAATGTGTTAAAACATGCTAGCAATGTGCCAATTCAAGCTAGTGACATTTTAAATCACATTAGCAACATGTCAGTAATATATTAGCAAAAATGCTAAATCATGTTAGCAAACATGCTAAATCATTCTAGCAAAATGCTAAAACATGATAGCAATGTGTCAACTCAAGCTAGCAACATATTAAATCATGTCAGCAACATATTAGCAAAATGTTAAACCATGCTAGCAAAGTGCTAATCATGCTAACAATAGGCTAGCAAAATGTTAAAACATGCTAGCAATGTGTGATAAATAATGCTAGAAACATGCTAGGAATGTGCTAATTCATGCTAGCAATGTGCTAAAACATGCTAGCAATGTGTGCTAAATCATGCTAGCAACGTGTTAAATAATGCTAGAAACATGGTAGCAGTGTGCTAATTGATGCTAGCAATGTGCTAAAACATGATAGCAATGTGTCAATTCAAGCTAGCAACATATTAAATCATGTCAGCAACATATTAGCAAAATACTAAATCATGCTAGCAAAGTGCTAATCATGCTAACAATAGGCTAGCACCACGCTAAAACATGCAAGCAATGTGTGCTAAATCATGCTAGCAACATATTAAATCATGTTAGAAACATGTTAAAACATGTTAGCAAAATGTTAAAGCTGGCTAACAATGTGTTAAAACATGTTAGCAACATGTTAAAAATTGCCATCAACATGTTAAATCATGCTAGCAAATTGCTAAAACATGCTAGCAATTCTCTTTCTCTGAATAAAACCTTCAAACTTTTCAAAGCTTTTCAAAGTTATTTTAAACTTTTAGACCTGGCTTTGTCAAGCCAACATCGAAGTTTGTCATCAAACTAGTTTTATTTATTTTTAAATAATCATCCGATATCTAATGATTTTTCACACCACATGTGAATATTTCTTTCATTAAACCAGTAAATCACAAATACAAGGACATTTTAATACCAACAGTGATTCATTTTGGGATTCCAGAAGTTTAAAAAAAACTTTTTCCACAGTATTTTAGGGGGGAAAGTATGATTTCTGTTTACATCTTGATATGTTTGTGTGTGTTTTTACTATTTTAATTTAGATTATAATTAGATTATTTTAATATATTAATAATAATGTTTAATGTTTAAAACTATATTTTGAAAAAATAAAATAAAAAATGATACTGTTTCATGGTTGGTAAGAAATATTTTTGGTCATTTTTCCCTTTGAATTAAGTTTATCTTATCGATCTCTCGTTTTTGTTTTAAGCACAAACTCACTTTATTTTGATACATTTTTGACTCAATATCTTCAGTCATGTTGCTTCTCTAGTAAATGCATCTTGATTTAATAATGTTGAGGTATTTGTGCTGGAAAACAGGACAGAAACACTGAGGAAGAGGATCATTTTTACAGTGTATAATCAGTCTCAGATACTAGACGTTTTTTGACTGCAAAGTTGCATTTGTTTACATGAACTGAAGTCTGTACAGTAGATTCACATTCATGAATAATGGACAGAAAAGCTTCCAATTATGAGTGCGGTTTCCATATTCTTTTATGAAGTGCGTTGACAGTTATATGATGTCAGCGTGTTATAAAGGCCTGTGGTTTGTGATGGAGAGGATCCATCGATTGGCTTTGCTGAATGCATAATTGCAGACGAGGGAATTCAGGCTGCGTTTAAATGCGTCACTTTCTAAGCTGATTCCTTTCTTGGCAAAAGCAGCTTTCATCTGAAATCTGATTCCAGTCGTTGGGCGAAACGGACACTTCATCTCGCTGCTGCAAGGGTCACGGTTTCAGCAGCCGCTCCTGATATGTGCGACCATCCATCAAGTGTGTGTTTGCAGCTCGGCTGGGGGCAAAAGGTGAAATTTGTTCTCCTTTTTTGCACAGGCTAGACCACGGGCTGTGGGGGCGGGAACTAGCAGCTCATTTGCATTTAAAGATACACACACGAAAAAGGCATGTTTTTTACTGTAAACTTAAAAGGTCCATAAGACACACAGTTTCTGCAGTGACATGTTAATCTTGAGTATCTATAGAGTAGTGTTGATCCTTCATATCTCCCAAGAGTCTTTAGTTTTATCATATTTATAAAAGACAGATACACTGTACCGATTATGCACCGATTGCCAACAAAACACACACATTTGATGCAGTTTCACTCGCCGCCTGCGGTTTCCACTCATGACCGGGAACAAACACACACACTTGCAGAACTCCGGAAACACAAACTGCATCCACTGTTCCCTTAACGCTGGGTTATTTGTGAAGCTGAACAAGGTGATCTTTCCCTCACACCAGAAACACACTTCTTTAGTGACATTGTTGATCTCGTGTCTAAAAACACAACGCCAGCGCCGCCGACGGCTCCCGTAACCCGAACGAAGCTCGTTGATGGACGCGTTCTTGCTTTCGCTCTGGTTGGTTGGTGTGTGTGTGTGTGTGTGTGTGTGTGTGTGTGTGTGCTCATCCGGGAGAAGTGCCCATACAAGCAATTCTGCCCTTTATGACGTCATACAGGGCCATACTGAGCATCATTAGCATGATAATCCAAATCTTTAACCGTGTAAATAAGTCAGAATGCATTAAATAGCATTAGACCCCCCCCTTTAAGTTCAATCTGTAAAACCTAAAAACATTGCTACACTATTTTTTTTAAGGTCAAATGACTTTAAGTCAATGAGAAAATATTTTCTGCTGATGTACATCTTCTGTAGTGTGTAGTTTATTCATAAACATGAAGTGGGCGCTGGGAGCAAACAGGGATAAATATGTAAATTTGTACGCTGGCTTAAGAATATGATGAATTACAAACAAACTATCCTCAAACTTTTGCTACAGCATGGCTGTTTTGATGCCGTGCAATTACCTGCCATGCAAAGCAGATTTGTGTGCTTTTATTCTACAGCTGCAGATGGAAACGTGTTTCAGTATGTCTAGACCAGGGGCGTCCAAACTCAGTCCTGCAAAGTTTAGCTATAGATATTGTAACAGACTTTATGTCTGGTTCTGTTATAATGCAATAATTCTGGAATGTACTGGTGCTCGTTGTATAGGTGTGTGCAATGCATTTTTCCCCTCAGGGCTTGCCATAGATTGGCATGGGTCATGCACACTTTTTGATACTGGAGTGTCTCGAGTTTTTGGGCTGTACACACGTGTTGCACTTAATAAAGTGGAGAAGAGTTTGGACGGCTATCGCTTATTCTTTTCTTATTTCTGAGTGTTTAGGCGAACCCTGCATGAACACTCGGTCACAATATAAATATAATATAATATATGGAGCTTGGTCCCTCAGTAAAAACGTTGGAAAGGCACGTAAAAATCTACAACCATGGCATCAGAAACAGTCCTTACTGTTGAGTTTAATCCATGTTAAAGGTATAAAAACTTCACAGAATGATACGAATAAAGCAGCATGACTTTAATAAGCAGAATCGAGCTGCGTTTCTCCTCGCTGTATCTCTCCGTTAGATGCCATCACAACAGTGACGGAGCAGACTGTGGGTTTAATCAAATGCACAGCGCTCTCCTGCTGTAATCTATAGCCGTCATTATAGAAAAAACACCCATCAGGCCTATCAAGCTGTCGACTACAGCGCTGGAATTAAATTCACCCCAACCGGGCGGCACTAATCAGTGTCCTGACTGGATTACACACGACACCGGCGACCCTGGTGACATTTGTGCGGCCGTTTTCTGTGTAAAAATAGTTGCTTTGAGGGGAAAAATCAGCTATTAGCTTCCATTAGGGGGAAAAAAGACAAAATATTAAATGCCACAGTTGAATAGTAATCCATTTTGGACATATTTTTGTAGAGAGGGTAAAAATGAAAATTTTCATTTTACAGGAGGGGAAAAATGACTTTAGATAGATGGCAGCTTCATTATGTTATTTTTACACAGAGATTGGCAGGTCTGTTAGTAAAATCTGCTGACTTACGCAATCCTTGTTGCATTATATGCCAATGGTGAGAGTTAAAAAATGGGCAAAAAGCACTTTGGCTTTATGGCTCCATGAGTAAATTGTTCACATTTCAGTGGTTAAAAACCAAATATGGGTCACTTTCCATACCACTGATATTTTTTGTCTTTTAAAGAGGAATGTCTGAAGGACAAATAATGTTGAAACTAGAAATATATCTTGTTTTCCTCTATCAAAACATTTGCTTAGAACGTACCTGTCTGAGTGACAAATATGTCCATTTTCCAAAGTTTACGTGCCTGTAGTTCAAGAAGTATTAAAGATATCTCAATATCGTTTTAGATTCTGGTTCTCAACTAACTTTTCTCTTGGCATCTCCATTTTTAAGGCCCTGTATGGTTCACTCCCAGTGATACTGGGATATCAATGTGGCTCAATTAGTAAATTGTTGAATTTTACCCATTTTAAATGTCAAAAACAAATGTAGGTGACTTTGCATACAGCTGATGCTTTTTTTTTCTTTTAAAGAGGAACGTCTGAAAAACAAATAATGTTGAAACTAGAAATGTATCTTGTTCTCCCTCTTTGTACCTGAGAGCCAAACATGTTAATTTTCCAAAATTTGCATGGCTGTAACTCAAGAAGTATTAAAGATATCTCAATATCCTTTTAGATTCTGGTTCTCAACAAACTTTTCTCTTGGAGTCTCCATTGTTAAGGACCTATACGGTTCAATCCCAGAGATATGGGGATCTCAATGTGGCTCCATGAGTAAATTGTTGAATTTTACAAATTTTCAGTGGTCAAAAACCAAATTTGGCTGTATTTGCATACAGCTGATATTTGTTTTATTTAAACATGAATGTCACTATTACTGATTATGTACTCTAGCAATACTGGAAATAAAATCCTATAGACCTCAAAACAGTGAGTGCATGTGAGATTCAGGTGTCACAGTCAACTATATAACTCTCATATCTAGCATAATCACACAAACCTTCGTTCCAACTGAAACAAAAATGGGAGGCAAGCTCTGAATTGGTGCCACATTGGCGTAATGAATCAGTGTATTTATTTAGAGCAATCTGCTCTGCCAAAATGGCCTGACTCAATCGCTTCATTGTGTGCGTGTAGCTGTCTTCGTAAAGGTAATTGCTCCTACCTGCGCTGTGATAATGGATCCTGGATGAAGTATTGACCGCCTCTAGATTTTGATTAAGGGCCTGCGGGGCAGAACATGTCTTAATGAAAGTGAGGAATCAGCATTCAAGGTGGCAGCGTCCACTCGCTGATTACGTTTGGGTCTTCGGCGAGCGAGAGGAGACACTAAAATCTTTGCCAATTAACATTTTCCGTGTGTTCTGTATTTCTTAATGATATAACTAGAGGATGTTATTTGCGTCGTTATGAAAAGGTCAGCACTAATCAGTTTTGAATTAGAGCCATGATATCCTTTGCTGGTCAAACTCAAACTCGAGTTCATGATGAATATATTGCATTTCACACTAAGTATCTCGCCCGGTTATGTAAATGCATGTCTTCAAAGTATTAATAGCAAGAATTACAAAGTGAAATGATATCTAATTTACTATGAGTGTCATTTGGATTTCACGCTCGAGAACATTTCAGTGAGAAACCAGTAAATCTGGTCCAATTCAGCGCTCTGTTAAACACCCATCACAAAGAAGAATCATGCCTAGAATCTGTTTAATATCTCAATAATTTCTCATAGACAGATATGGGAAAAAATAGAGAGCAAACTCTCGCGATAAAAGCTTAATAATCTCAGACTCGGGTCCTCTATAGATCTCAACGAGTGATTTGAGCTTCTCTCCACGTGAATGTTGCAGCTCCAGACTCTTATTGTATGACTATTAACTCATTTGTGTCTTTTTTCCCCTCTAGGCGGTTCAGGAGAACCATGAAGCATATCTCAAAATCAAACATTTTTTTAAAGATGTTTCTAAGAAAAAAACCCAGTCATCTCCCTCTCTCTACACATAAACGTACATGTGTATATATATATATATACACACTATATTGCCAAAAGTTTTGGGACGCCTGCCTTTACATGCACATGAACTTTAATGACATCCCATTCTTAATCCGTAGGGTTTAATATGGACTTGTCCCACCCTTTGCAGCTATAACAGCTTCAACTCTTCTGGGAAGGCTTTCCACAAGGTTTAGGAGTGTGTTTATGGGAATTTTTGACCATTCTTCTAGAAGCGCATTTGTGAGGTCAGGCACTGATGTTGGACAAGAAGGCCTGGCTCGCAGTCTCCGCTCTAATTCATCCCAAAGGTGTTCTATCGGGTTGAGGTCAGGACTCTGTGCAGGCCAGTCAAGTTCCTCCACATCAAACTCGCTCATCCATGTCTTTATGGACCGACGCTTTGTGCACTGGTGCGCAGTCATGTTGGGACAGGAAGGGGCCGTCCCCAAACTGTTCCCACAAAGTTGGGAGCATGAAATTGTCCAAAATGTCTTGGTATGCTGAAGCATTAAGAGTTCCTTTCACTGGAACTAAGGGACCAAGCCCAACCCCTGAAAAACAACCCCACACCATAATCCCCCCAATATGATTTTATAATCATATTTTGTAGTTGTGCTTGAAAGCGATTGTTTTATTTGTGATGATAATAACGCAATGAAACATGACAAACTGTGTGACATAATTTTTGGCCAGACTGTCATACAAAGAAATTATGAACACATGCAAGAACAAGAGAGATCCAACAAAATATTAACAACTGATTATGTTATAGTCAGTGTTTGCTTTTTCCTGTCAGCCTTTTGTTTTTCTATGCATTTTATTCCATAGTAAAATAAAACCTGTAGCTGTTTGCCTTTTTTGTCAGGTAATTTTGTCAGATAAATACAAACCCGATTCCAAAAAAGTTGGGACACTGTACAAATTGTGAATAAAAAAGGAATGCAATAATTTACAAATCTCATAAACTTATATTTTATTCACAATAGAATATAGATAACATATCAAATGTTGAAAGTGAGACATTTTGAAATGTCATGCCAAATATTGGCTCATTTTGGATTTCATGAGAGCTACACATTCCAAAAAAGTTGGGACAGGTAGCAATAAGAGGCCGGAAAAGTTAAATGTACATATAAGGAACAGCTGGAGGACCAATTTGCAACTTATTAGGTCAATTGGCAACATGATTGGGTATAAAAAGAGCCTCTCAGAGTGGCAGTGTCTCTCAGAAGTCAAGGTGGGCAGAGGATCACCAATTCCCCCAATGCTGCGGCGAAAAATAGTGGAGCAATATCAGAAAGGAGTTTCTCAGAGAAAAATTGCAAAGAGTTTGAAGTTATCATCATCTACAGTGCATAATATCATCCAAAGATTCAGAGAATCTGGAACAATCTCTGTGCGTAAGGGTCAAGGCCGGAAAACCATACTGGATGCCCGTGATCTTCAGGCCCTTAGACGGCACTGCATCACATACAGGAATGCTACTGTAATGGAAATCACAACATGGGCTCAGGAATACTTCCAGAAAACATTGTCGGTGAACACAATCCACCGTGCCATTCGCCGTTGCCGGCTAAAACTCTATAGGTCAAAAAAGAAGCCATATCTAAACATGATCCAGAAGCGCAGGCTATTTCTCTGGGCCAAGGCTCATTTAAAATGGACTGTGGCAAAGTGGAAAACTGTTCTGTGGTCAGACGAATCAAAATTTGAAGTTCTTTTTGGAAAACTGGGACGCCATGTCATCCGGACTAAAGAGGACAAGGACAACCCAAGTTGTCATCAGCGCTCAGTTCAGAAGCCTGCATCTCTGATGGTATGGGGTTGCATGAGTGCATGTGGCATGAGCAGCTTACACATCTGGAAAGGCACCATCAATGCTGAAAGGTATATCCAAGTTCTAGAACAACATATGCTCCCATCCAGACGTCATCTCTTTCAGGGAAGACCTTGCATTTTCCAACATGACAATGCCAGACCACATACTGCATCAGTTACAACATCATGGCTGCGTAGAAGAAGGATCCGGGTACTGAAATGGCCAGCCTGCAGTCCAGATCTTTCACCCATAGAAAACATTTGGCGCATCATAAAGAGGAAGATGTGACAAAGAAGACCTAAGACAGTTGAGCAACTAGAAGCCTGTATTAGACAAGAATGGGACAACATATTCCTATTCCTAAACTTGAGCAACTTGTCTCCTCAGTCCCCAGACGTTTGCAGACTGTTATAAAAAGAAGAGGGGATGCCACACAGTGGTAAACATGGCCTTGTCCCAACTTTTTTGAGATGTGTTGATGCCATGAAATTTAAAATCAACTTATTTTTCCCTTAAAATGATACATTTTCTCAGTTTATGTTGTATTCTGAATAAAATATTGAAATTTGAAACTTCCACATCGCATTCTGTTTTTATTCACAATTTGTACAGTGTCCCAACTTTTTTGGAATCGGGTTTGTACCTTAACCAAGTTTAGTGTTTTGTTCTTCCCTCATATTTAAAATATTTATCAAATATTTTCCTCATATATTGATGGTTTACTCAAACTTGTAGGTTCATTCTCTCTGGTCATCATTTTTGGTATGTATTGGGAGAAACATCTCAACTTCAACAAAATCTACCTGAAATGTCCTTTAAGTCTCGAGAGCAATGAAAGATCAATCTGTGTCTGGTGGGAATAAATGTGGGCTAAAGCTGATGCGGTAATAAGTGTGTTTCTGGAGGACACTGGTGGTCCAGCAGGTGTGTGTTCAGGACCTTCCTGTCAGGTCATTGATCAACACCGTCAATCTGTCCTCCAGAGGAAAGTATAAATAGAGCGAAGCCGGCAGCTCCTGAAATTATGCTCTTTCTCCTCTTGGAAAAGCCGATGAAGGTGTTGAGTGATTTCATCCGTTGCAGTATTTCACTCTCTCTGCTTCCGTCATGTGACAGCGGAGGAAATCTTTATCTTCTGTTGCTAGTCGAGCAGATTCACACTCGTACAGAGCTGATGCTATTTTAACCTGTTAACTGCATGGTTGTAATTCATAAATGCTTTTGGAATACAGACACTCAACAGAATATTGAAGTCTAAAAAAGTGATAGAAGATTAAAGGCACAATAAAGATTTTTGGACTAAACTCCCCAAAAACCACTAGAACAGTGTTATATATTTTGTTGACTTGTATACTTACATTATCCCAAATGTTTCCAAGAATGTTTAAATCCAGAGAAATAAGCGATTTTAACCAGGACACAGACCGTGTGTGTGCGTCGCCTATCAGTGACATCATACCCGCGTTACCCTCGATTTCCGGTTTTATATTGTAGAAACCATGGAAACACCAAAGACGCTTTAATATATGATGTGTTTTATTAGACAGGTGAGCAACTGTTTGGAGACATTCATCCACAGAAAAATAATCATTGTTATACAGCTCAACAGGATCTGGGTAACACAAAAACTACCCAAACACTGGGTTGTTACGTCTGACCCGGGATCTGGGTAACACAAAAACTACCCAAACACTGGGTTGTTACGTCTGACCCGGGATCTGGGTAACACAAAAACTACCCAAACACTGGGTTGTTACGTCTGACCCAGGATCTGAGTTACACAAAAACTACCCAAACACTGGGTTGTTACGTCTGACCCGGGATCTGGGTAACACAAAAACTACCCAAACACTGGGTTGTTACGTCTGACCCAGGATCTGGGTTACACAAAAACTACCCAAACACTGGGTTGTTACGTCTGACCCAGGATCTGGGTTACACAAAAACTACCCAAACACTGGGTTGTTATGTTTGACCCAGGATCTGGGTAACACAAAAACTACCCAAACACTGGGTTGTTACGTCTGACCCAGGATCTGGGTAACACAAAAATTACCCAAACACTGGGTTGTTACGTCTGTCCCAGGATCTGGGTTACACAAAAACTACCCAAACACTGGGTTGTTACGCCTGACCCAGAATCTGGGTAACACAAAAACTACCAAAACACTGGGTTGTTACATCTGACCCAGGATCTGGGTAACACAAAAACTACCTAAACACTGGGTTGTTACGTCTGACCCAGGATCTGGGTTACACAAAAACTACCCAAACACTGGGTTGTTACATCTGACCCAGGATCTGGGTTACACAAAAACTACCCAAACACTGGGTTGTTACGTCTGACCCAGAATCTGGGTAACACAAAAACTACCCAAACACTGGGTTGTTATGTCTGACCCGGGATCTGGGTAACACAAAAACTACCCAAACACTGGGTTGTTACCAATGACCCAGGATCTGGGTTACACAAAAACTACCCAAACACTGGGTTGTTACGTCTGACCCAGAATCTGCGTTACACAAAAACTACCCAAACACTGGGTTGTTACGTCTGACCCGGGATCTGGGTAACACAAAAACTACCAAGAAACACTGGGTTGTTACGCCTGACCCAGAATCTGGGTAACAAAAAAACTATCTGAACACTGAAAAAATAACACCAAAAATGACCCAAAAGGCTCAACCCAGGATTTGGGTAGAAAAAAATGACCCAACATTTTTTAGAGTGTTGTTGGCAGAGGCTATTTACACTAACTCCACCCACTGACCTCTGGTTGGGAAGACGCTGGATTGTCAACAGTAGCAATAGTGTAGGGATGATGCGCATTGAAGAAAATTTTGACCCGAGTTCGTATCCGCCTTTTGCCAAACTCGCTCTACTCCCTGTTCCCATCACATATGAGATCGGAAAGGCATTTATTTTCAATAAAAATGAAGAAAATATCTGAAAAGTGGAAATAAAGTGTCTAACGTGTTTAATAATAAAGTGTTTAGGGTTAGGGTTAGGTGTACAGTAGGTGTAAGGAGGGCTTTATTGTCCCAATAAGGCGGCATCCCTTTAATAATTTTAATAAATATAATCCTTTACACTCTATGTTATTATTGCATACCATTTAATGTACAACAACTCTGAGGTGCAAATAGTATCTGCCACTATTTATAAGTATAAATATCATCTAACTACTATTTACACTTAGTCTATTGCAAAGAAAATACTTCTATTTTTACATAGTGTAAATAGCCACTGCCAAATTTTCAACCTGACACAACTACTAGGGGGAGGAGCCTGCTATAAGGATTTAAATTACCGTTTATGTTTATTTTTGAAAACAAATGTTTCTAATAAGTAACTAGATAAGAATGTTTGGGGTGTGAGCAAGTATCATCAAGTTATGTTTACCACAGGCTTTATTTTACTCATAAATTTTAAAATCCCTTAAGAAAATCTTGAGGGATCCAGGGGCAAATTAGTCTTCCGGGTTTTTGACGTAATCCCTGCACCACTATATCCAATTTCAAAACTGATGAACTGTGAGTGTTTAAGCTTTAGACTGATACCTAATTTATGATTATTAATAAAATATGCGATGGGAAAAGTGTGCCAAGTGTCTCTAAAATATTTGCATGTTTTATGAGGATTTCAGTGGCGGAAAAGTTACTTTCCTCACACTCAAGTGAACCTGCATGATTTCTTCCATGCTGTCTTGAATGAACATGCGCTGTTTTTTGTTGATGTATTGAGATGCTGTTTGGTGTCTCGTCAGATCTGGACGACCCCGTCGTGACGGTTCATCAGAGTATAGGTGAAGCGAAAGAGCAGTTCTACTACGAGCGGACGGTGTTCCTGCGCTGTGTGGCGAACTCCAACCCTCCCATCCGCTACAGCTGGCACCGAGGACGAGACGTTCTGTCGCAGGGATCTGATAAAGGCGTGGAGATCTACGAGCCCTTCTTTACCCAGGTAAGAATATAACCCTTGCTGAAAGTACTCTGGTAATACTATTGTTTTCCTGTACAAACATCTAAACATTCTTAAATCAAGATACATTTACTGGAGAAGCAAAATGACTGAAGATATTATGTCTTGTTTTGTGCAAAATGCATCAAAATGAAGTGAGTTTGTGCTTCAAACAAGAACAAATATCTGCCAATGGAGTCAGAAAAAGATTGTTTTTCTGATCTGGAAACTAGAAAACAAGACAAAAATACTGAGGAAGAATATCATATATATGCTAAATTAATGATATTCTTTGAAGTACCTGAATATGCTAATTGTACAATATCAGGGTACGCTACTAATTTAAAAAATGTTTTTCGAGGTTGCAAATAAAAACAAAGATGGTTGGAACACGTTTTACAAGAATATACTGTATTCAGTGTGCTTGTAATTATTTGTGAAATTCACTAGCAAAGTGAATTTTTCTAACTGCACACTAAAGAAATGTATACTTCTATTAATCAAGGACACTTTAAACTGATCAAAAGTGACAGTAAAGACATTTATAATGTTACAAAAGATTCTATTTCAAGTAAATGCTGTTCTTTTGAACTTTCTATTCATCAAAGAATCCTGAAAATAAAATATATCACAGTTTCCACAAAAACAACTGATAATAATCATAAATGTTTGTTGAGCACCAAATCCTAATATGAGAATGATTTGTGAAGGATCATGTGACACTGAAGACTGGAGTAATGATGATAAATTCAGCTTTGATCACAGGAATAAATTACACTTTATTATATATTCACATAGAGAACAGCTGATTTACATTGGAATAATATTTTTACTGTATTTTTCAAGTCCAAGAAAGCATGGTAATATTATGGTACTTTCTAGTATGTTTTTGTTGGTTGGAGTACAAAGTAAACTATTTAATTAAGTATTTTTGTGTAGCTGAACTGGAATTAGACTTTAATTAGTTGTGGCAAGAGTGTGTGAGGACTGTTCAGCTCAGTGTGAATGTAAACCAGCACGAGGTGATAATCAGCTCTTCCCTCAGCAGCTCTCAGAAAGCACACAGATCAGTCTGAAGCCTTTTTGCATTTGCTTTGTCGCTAAACGTCATCTCACCATTTCACACGCGCTTCAGGCCGGCGAGAAAAGAGAACGTGTGTCAGTGGAAGACATCAAGAGCTTGTGTTGTTTCCGCTGTAGTTGTCATGAGAACAGCTATAGCCGCGGCGTAATCGTCTCCCTCACCGGGTTGGCTTGTCGTCCTCAAACTCGTCCTGTCTGTCTGTTTCTCTTTATCGTGTGTTTGTCATGGGAGGAACTGAAAATCCAGGCTCGCTCACATCACGTTTTGTTACAGTTAAGAGATCTTTATTTCGTACTGTTTTGCAAAAATAAAGGGAATGTTACTTTTAAATGTTCTCTGAACATTCCGAAACAAGTAGTTACATTTAAAAAACGTAAAACATCCAAATAAAATGTTTCAAAACAACATTCCATGATAGATGTATGAATAATGAGAACATTATTAAAGACCAGATAACTGTAAAAGAACGTTCTATTAATGTTACTAGAATGTTACGTTTGTTCATAACTTTGAGAGAACCTTGACAGAACGTTCCCTGTGTTGTTATCTTTTGAGATCTGTTTATTGATTATTATGATTATTGTTTTTTTGTTTTTTTTAGAAAAAAAGCACTTTATTTTTTGATAGTCCAATTTAGACATTCTACTAACTATGAGTAACTACAACTACATGTCAACTAACTCTCATTAGAGTATTAGTAGACCATTATGCTATGGGTTAGTAGAATAAGTTGACATGTAGTTGCAAAGTTACTTATAATTAGTAGAATGTCTATCAATATTAAGTGTAAGCAAAAAAGGTTCTATATAGAACTCTAGGGTTCTCGACTCGATTTTAAAGAACGCTTTACGCCAAAAAGGTTCTATATAGAACTCTAGGGTTCTCGACTCAATTTTAAGGAACGCTTTACTCCAAAAAGGTTCTATATAGAACTCTAGGGTTCTCGACTCCATTTTAAAGAACGCTTTACGCCAAAAAGGTTCTATATAGAACTCTAGGGTTCTCGACTCCATTTTAAAGAACGCTTTACGCCAAAAAGGTTCTATATAGAACTCTAGGGTTCTCGACTCGATTTTAAAGAACGCTTTACGCCAAAAAGGTTCTATATAGACCTCTAGGGTTCTCGACTCGATTTTAAAGAACGCTTTACGCCAAAAAGGTTCTATATAGAACTCTAGGGTTCTCGACTCCATTTTAAAGAACGCTTTACGCCAAAAAGGTTCTATATAGAACTCTAGGGTTCTCGACTCCATTTTAAAGAACGCTTTACGCCAAAAAGGTTCTATATAGAACTCTAGGGTTCTCGACTCGATTTTAAAGAACGCTTTACGCCAAAAAGGTTCTATATAGACCTCTAGGGTTCTCGACTCCATTTTAAAGAACGCTTTACGCCAAAAAGGTTCTATATAGAACTCTAGGTTTCTCGACTCGATTTTAAAGAACGCTTTACGCCAAAATGGTTCTATATAGAACTCTAGGGTTCTCGACTCATTTTTAAAGAACGCTTTACGCCAAAAAGGTTCTATATAGAACTCTAGGGTTCTCGACTCAATTTTAAAGAACGCTTTATGCCAAAAAGGTTCTATATAGAACTCTAGGGTTCTCGACTCGATTTTAAAGAATGCTTTACACCAAAAAGGTTCTATATAGACCTCTAGGGTTCTCGACTCCATTTTAAAGAACGCTTTATGCCAAAAAGGTTCTATATAGAACTCTAGGGTTCTCGACTCGATTTTAAAGAACGCTTTACGCCAAAAAGGTTCTATATAGAACTCTAGGGTTCTCGACTCGATTTTAAAGAATGCTTTACACCAAAAAGGTTCTATATAGACCTCTAGGGTTCTCGACTCCATTTTAAAGAACGCTTTATGCCAAAAAGGTTCTATATAGAACTCTAGGGTTCTGGACTCGATTTTAAAGAACGCTTTACGCCAAAAAGGTTCTATATAGAACTCTAGGGTTCTCGACTCAATTTTAAAGAACGCTTTACGCCAAAAAGGTTCTATATAAGGGGAAATGTCTTAAATGATTGCATAATACTTTCATGTTTAACTGGTTATTTCATAAGGTATGTTTACGAGCTGTTTAATTAATGAAATGTAATATAAATTAAAAATGAATTAAAACGAAATTAATGAATTGAAACTAAATCTAAATCTAAACCTTTTAGGTTCCATATAGAACCTTATCTTCTTATAATGCAGATATATGCGCATAATAATCAAACACATAAACATCAAAGTTCAGTGATAAAACCGTTATTCTTCAGCACACACACACTCCTCCTATTTAAACATGTTCATTCTTTCTGTCTCTCTGATCTCGTTTGAGGATTTTTTATTCCAATTGGTTTCCCATCAGGAGCTTGACAGGCGAACGGCGAGGACAGCGAGCGCCGATATCAGACAGACGCAGGCGAGGAGGTGACACAGACAGAGGTGCCGGCGTCCGCCTAATGAAATCACGTTTGGGGAGAGGGTGAATGATCGCCGGAATATGAAAGCCAGGGAAGCTCTTAGTTGTGAGGAGTGGCGCAGCGCTATCTGTCTGATATTATAATCTACTGTGATGAGTGGGACGCCACATCAAAGCCAGCCGCTCTGTGTCTCGCTTGGATGGGAAGATGCTTTACAAGCCTCCAGGACCAATGGGCCTAAAGACATCCTGCGTCTCAGTGCCGTAATGCGGTGGCGAAACACGATAAGGCGCCGCCGACGCAGTTATCATTCCCGCAAATTAAAATTCCAAAGGTTGGCTTTGAAATGAGGACCGCAGCTCGGTCGCGTCGCAGTGAATGGATTTGCAGTGGAACGGTAATGAGATACAGATTAATGATGAACTCGCGGCGCTGATGAAAGCTGTCGGTGATGCCTTCAAGCACGTCGTGCAACCATCTTACTCGTGCATTTCTCATACTTTGAAAAGTTCATGATATAATGCTGTACAGCGAACACATGTCCTTCATGCACTGTGTTTTTTGTTTTGTATGTTAGGGTTTAGTGGCTGTTAATCTGTCATTTTTCATTTAGTAAACCCACTCAAAGCACATGTAGGCCTAAATTTAAGATCTGAATTGCATATAAACTTGCATTACACAGTTTTAACATAAACGTAATATAATGCATATTTGTCAGGAAAGGTCGGAAACATTGCATAGTTTATTATTTGCATCTATTTGATTTTATTTAAATAATCATTTTTTTTAAATGCATTTATTAGAATGAACATAATTATGTTCATTGTGAGAATTTAGTCTGTTAAAAATATGAACATTATTAAAATATGGCTGTGGAACAATTTTTAATTAGTTAAAATGTATTCTAACATGGTTATTTTAGTTAACTAAAACTAAAACCATAAAAAATTTAACTGAAATTAAATAAAATAATTAAAAATTTTCAGCTTCTTGCCAAGGCAACATTTCTCATTTTAAATCAATAACTTATAGACATATATAAAAATATTAAAAATGATAAAACAACAAAATGGCTAAAACTTTAACAAAAATTATTTAAGCAACATTTCTCATTTTCACTGAGTTCAAGTTGATGTACTAAACTAAAATAAAAACTAAAATAAAACTGAAATAAAAATGAATAAAAACTAAAACTTAAATAAAAAATAAAATAAAAATAAAACTGAAATAAAAATGAATAAAAGCTATAAAGACGTTTAAAAAAAAATATTAAAAATTATAAAACACAACAAAATTACTAAAACTTTAACTAATTGAATCTAACTCAGAATATTAGTCAAAACTATATTATTGAAAACCAAAGAAACTTTTTACATTTTCATTTAGTTAAAGTGAATGTACTAAAATAACTAAAACTAAAACTGAAATAAAATTAATAAAAGCTATATAGAATTATTTTGCTAACTGTTAAAAATTACAAAAACACATAAGACTTTAAAATTGAAACTAAACCTGAAAATTTAAAAATAAAAACTAATTCAAAATATTAATAAAAACTGTAATAGTATCTCAATGATAGTAAACAAATTGGACTTATGGATGATAAATCTATAAACCTACTTATTGTGTATTTAAAGCACATTCAGTTACAGAAATCTGACCTGTTTCATTTATGTATGACTGATAAATATACATCACATTAAGTTTATTAGTTAATTTGTGTAATCCAAGTGCATGGAAGTTTTAGATGCAATTCAAATGCATACATTTTAATTTTAGGCCTGAATATTTAGTGCACTTAGTACAGGAGCAGTAACCACTGAAACATCCAGATCTTATGCATAAACCTATCCCAGATCTTTAACCATAGGCTCAATGACTTTAGTTTGAAAATGTCATCTTCAGATCGTTACAGTAAAGATGGAAATGAGAGATTACTTGCAGCTGGGCTCCAGGGATGGGTTAGTTTGCTAGTCCTCTAATGCATCACTGCTTGTGACAGATTTGCTCAATATTTATCTGTAGTCAACATGTGGCTAATGCAAGCATCATCATCATCATCATCATCATGCAGTACTGTGGTGAAATGAGAGCGTAGCTACACTGGGTTACAGTAACAACACTCACTCACACACATGTAGAAGTCATTTCCCAGAGTTCGAGAGATCTTGGTGCACTTTCACAGCTCTCTGTCATGCTTTCTCTCCTTGAACTCGGGTCCGATGGGGAAATTGGGTCATGCAATCAAACTACAACACTGGCACTGTGAAAACTGGCACTTGGTTTTTGAAGCGACGATACATCACTTCCCTCATGAGAAATTGGGTTACGCTTTTTCCTGCAGGTCAACTCATCGTTTAAAAGATAGCAGTGAGGCCGTAATCATGTCTTGAAATTGATGCGAGTGCGATTGGCAGCCAGTGCAGGTTTATTTGAGGAGAGGTGTGACGTGCGCTCTCTTCGGCTCGATAAAGACCATCCTTGCTGCAGATTCTGGATCAGCTGCAGAGGTTTGACAGTGATGCTGGAATGAGAGAGCATTACAATAGTCCAGTCTGGATAGAACAAGAGCTTGGACAAGAAGTCGTGTAGCTCCGATAGGAAGGGCCTGATCCTCCTAATTTTGTATAAGGCAAATCTGCAGGACCGGGCAGTTCTAGCAATGTGGTCTGTGATGTTCAACTGATCGTCAATCACAACTCCAAGGATCCTGACTGTCCTGGATGGAGTTATGGTTGATGAACCTAGCTGAATGGAGAAGTTGTGATGAAGTGTTGAGTTGGCCAAGCAGTTCTGTCTTCGCAAGGTTGAGTTGAAGGTGGTGGTCCTTCATCCATCAAGAAATGTCTGTCAGGCAGGTTGAGATGCGAAGCAGCTACCGTAGGATCATCTGGCTGGAATGAGAGGTGGAGTTGTGTGTCATCAGCATAGCAGTGATAGGAAAAACCATGTTTCTGGTTTGACAGATCCTAGTGATGACATGTAGATGGAGAAGAGAAGCGGTCCCAGCACTGAGCCCTGAGGCACTCCAGTAGCTCTAGATGATAGCAGTGATAGGAGAAACCATGTTTCTGAATGACAGATTCTAGTGATGATATGTAGATGGAGAAGAGAAGCGGTCCCAGCACTGAGCCCTGAGGCACTCTAGTAGCTCTAGATGATAGCAGTGATAGGAGAAACCATGTTTCTGAATGACAGATTCTAGTGATGATATGTAGATGGAGAAGAGAAGCGGCACCAGCACTGAGCCCTGAGGCACTCCAGTAGCTCTAGATGATAGCAGTGATAGGAGAAACCATGTTTCTGAATGACAGATCTAGTGATGACATGTAGATGGAGAAGAGAAGCGGCCCCAGCACTGAGCCCTGAGGCACTCCAGTAGCTCTAGATGATAGCAGTGATAGGAGAAACCATGTTTCTGAATGACAGATTCTAGTGATGATATGTACAAACCCGATTCCAAAAAAGTTGGGACACTGTACAAATTGTGAATAAAAACAGAATGCAATGATGTGGAAGTTTCAAATTTCAATATTTTATTCAGAATACAACATAGATGACATATCAAATGTTTAAACTGAGAAGATGTATCATTTTAAGGGAAAAATAAGTTGATTTTAAATTTCATGGCATCAACACATCTCAAAAAAGTTGGGACAAGGCCATGTTTACCACTGTGTGGCATCCCCTCTTCTTTTTATAACAGTCTGCAAACGTCTGGGGACTGAGGAGACAAGTTGCTCAAGTTTAGGAATAGGAATATGTTGTCCCATTCTTGTCTAATACAGGCTTCTAGTTGCTCAACTGTCTTAGGTCTTCTTTGTCACATCTTCCTCTTTATGATGCGCCAAATGTTTTCTATGGGTGAAAGATCTGGACTGCAGGCTGGCCATTTCAGTACCCGGATCCTTCTTCTACGCAGCCATGATGTTGTAATTGATGCAGTATGTGGTCTGGCATTGTCATGTTGGAAAATGCAAGGTCTTCCCTGAAAGAGACGACGTCTGGATGGGAGCATATGTTGTTCTAGAACTTGGATATACCTTTCAGCATTTATGGTGCCTTTCCAGATGTGTAAGCTGCCCATGCCACACGCACTCATGCAACCCCATACCATCAGAGATGCAGGCTTCTGAACTGAGCGCTGATGACAACTTGGGTTGTCCTTGTCCTCTTTAGTCCAGATGACATGGCGTCCCAGTTTTCCAAAAAGAACTTCAAATTTTGATTCATCTGACCACAGAACAGTTTTCCACTTTGCCACAGTCCATTTTAAATGAGCCTTGGCCCAGAGAAAACGCCTGCGCTTCTGGATCATGTTTAGATATGGCTTCTTTTTTGACCTATAGAGTTTTAGCCGGCAACGGCGAATGGCACGGTGGATTGTGTTCACCGACAATGTTTTCTGGAAGTATTCCTGAGCCCATGTTGTGATTTCCATTACAGTAGCATTCCTGTATGTGATGCAGTGCCGTCTAAGGGCCCGAAGATAACGGGCATCCAGTATGGTTTTCCAGCCTTGACCCTTACGCACAGAGATTGTTCCAGATTCTCTGAATCTTTGGATGATATTATGCACTGTAGATGATGATAACTTCAAACTCTTTGCAATTTTTCTCTGAGAAACTCTTTTCTGATATTGCTCCACTATTTTTCGCCGCAGCATTGGGGGAATTGGTGATCCTCTGCCCACCTTGACTTCTGAGAGACACTGCCACTCTGAGAGGCTCTTTTTATACCCAATCATGTTGCCAATTGACCTAATAAGTTGCAAATTGGTCCTCCAGCTGTTCCTTATATGTACATTTAACTTTTCCGGCCTCTTATTGCTACCTGTCCCAACTTTTTTGGAATGTGTAGCTCTCATGAAATCCAAAATGAGCCAATATTTGGCATGACATTTCAAAATGTCTCACTTTCAACATTTGATATGTTATCTATATTCTATTGTGAATAAAATATAAGTTTATGAGATTTGTAAATTATTGCATTCCTTTTTTATTCACAATTTGTACAGTGTCCCAACTTTTTTGGAATCGGGTTTGTAGATGGAGAAGAGAAGCGGTCCCAGCACTGAGCCCTGAGGCACTCCAGTAGCTCTAGATGATAGCAGTGATAAGTGAAACCATGTTTCTGAATGACAGATCTAGTGATGATATGTAGATGGAGAAGAGAAGCGGTCTCAGCACTGAGCCCTGAGGCACTCCAGTAGCTCTAGATGATAGCAGTGATAGGAGAAACCATGTTTCTGAATGACAGATCTTAGTGATGATATGTAGATGGAGAAGAGAAGCGGTCCCAGCACTGAGCCCTGAGGCACTCCAGTAGCTCTAGATGATAGCAGTGATAAGTGAAACCATGTTTCTGAATGACAGATTCTAGTGATGACATGAAGATGGAGAAGAGAAACGGCCCCAGCACTGAGCCCTGAGGCACTCCAGTAGCTCTAGATGACAGCAGTGATAGAAGAAACCATGTTTCTGAATGACAGATCTAGTGATGATATGTAGATGGAGAAGAGAAGCGGCACCAGCACTGAGCCCTGAAGCACTCCAGTAGCTCTAGATGATAGCAGTGATAGGAGAAACCATGTTTCTGAATGACAGATTCTAGTGATGACATGAAGATGGAGAAGAGAAACGGCCCCAGCACTGAGCCCTGAGGCACTCCAGTAGCTCTAGATGACAGCAGTGATAAAAGAAACCATGTTTCTGAATGACAGATCTAGTGATGATATGTAGATGGAGAAGAGAAGCGGCACCAGCACTGAGCCCTGAAGCACTCCAGTAGCTCTAGATGATAGCAGTGATAGAAGAAGCCATGTTTCTGAATGACAGATCTAGTGATGATATGTAGATGGAGAAGAGAAGCGGCACCAGCACTGAGCCCTGAGGCACTCCAGTAGCTCTAGATGATAGCAGTGATAGGAGAAACCATGTTTCTGAATGACAGATCTAGTGATGATATGTAGATGGAGAAGAGAAGCGGTCCCAGCACTGAGCCCTGAGGCACTCCAGTAGCTCTAGATGATAGCAGTGATAGGAGAAACCATGTTTCTGAATGACAGATCCTAGTGATGATATGTAGATGGAGAAGAGAAGCGGTCCCAGCACTGAGCCCTGAGGCACTCCAGTAGCTCTAGATGATAGCAGTGATAGGAGAAACCATGTTTCTGAATGACAGATTCTAGTGATGACATGAAGATGGAGAAGAGAAACGGCCCCAGCACTGAGCCCTGAAGCACTCCAGTAGCTCTAGATGATAGCAGTGATAGAAGAAACCATGTTTCTGAATGACAGATCTAGTGATGATATGTAGATAGAGAAGAGAAGCGGTCCCAGCACTGAGCCCTGAGGCACTCCAGTAGCTCTAGATGATAGCAGTGATAGGAGAAACCATGTTTCTGAATGACAGATCTAGTGATGATATGTAGATGGAGAAGAGAAGCGGTCCCAGCACTGAGCCCTGAGGCACTCCAGTAGCTCTAGATGATAGCAGTGATAAGTGAAACCATGTTTCTGAATGACAGATCTAGTGATGATATGTAGATGGAGAAGAGAAGCGGCACCAGCACTGAGCCCTGAGGCACTCCAGTAGCTCTAGATGATAGCAGTGATAGGATAAACCATGTTTCTGAATGACAGATCCTAGTGATGAGATGTAGATGGAGAAGAGAAGTGGTCCCAGCACTGAGCCCTGAGGCACTCCAGTAGCTCTAGATGATAGCAGTGATAGAAGAAACCATGTTTCTGAATGACAGATCCTAGTGATGAGATGTAGATGGAGAAGAGAAGCGGTCCCAGCACTGAGCCCTGAGGCACTCCAGTAGCTAGATGTTGCGACTTAGACACCTCAATGTTTTGAATTGGTTTTTATTTATACTGTATATTGTCTGTTTTCATTTTATTTAGTTTTAGTAAATTTGTTGTGTGTTTTTGTCATTTTTATAATTTTTATAATGTAATTTTTTAGAAGTTTTATTTAGTTTTAGTTATTTTAGTACATCAAGTTAAACTAAATGAGCTGAAATAAAGTAAGTTCAAGTAATTTTTCATATCTTATTTTAAGTTAATGTTTATGTCATTTCAAGCAACAAAAATGTTTTTTATGTTTTATGTTTAGTTTCAGTTAACTATAATAACCCGTTTAAAATGTTTTGGAATTAAATAATTAAAGGATTTAAGTTGATTTAAGGCAATAAAGAAACAAGGCAAATTCACTCTTATTCATATGCCTCATGTTGTTGTGTTTCTCGTTTCTCGTCTCGTCACATTCAGTTCAAAACGGCGTAATTTCTCACAAAAGTCGAGTAGTTTGCATCACTATTGGTCTTTTAACACTTCTATCATAACACAGTTGTCTGATATTATCTTACCTCACACTCTTTCACCATTAAAACTGAAGCATGACCTGGAATTCATGTTTGGAATTTGTGAACAGTGAAGCTCCGCCTTCTTTGATTTGATTGGTCCTCTCACTCATCCTGACATTGATGAGTGCTGAGGCAGCCGAGCCTAAAAAAACTTTTTGTCAGTAAACAGAGCAGCATGAAGAATAATAGGCCTTTTTTAATTATCATCCTCATGCTCAATGCCTGTACTGGTTTCGGCCATGGCTGACATGTTTGACAGTAAATGTGTTTACAGTTTTTTCCAATTGCTAACAAACAATTTTGCAAACTAGGCTGGTTTTATCAAAATACTTAACACAATTCACAAAACCACACACCCAAACTGCAAAATAGATCATATATCTTGCAAAATGAAGCACTGCAACCAAAACTACATATAGCATTATCAAAATCAAACTTTTGCACGAAATGGCACACACTTCATTCATATTACCAGATGTTTGTCTAACCAACTACACACTGTTGGGCATAATGAAAAGCACTCTCATCTTTAGTATGCTTTGCCATAATACTAAAATATGTAGAAAATTCTTCAGATTGTTCACATGCACAGAAATATTTGCAGATACACACACATGCTGTTGAAACATTTATTTTTTTAATTTTCACCAAACAAGTCAGTGCGACATATGCACAGCAGATATATTTACATTGGACTGAACAAAACTATGCTCACAAAAAACAGTAAACTGAAAAAGAAAATTGCAGAAAAAATATATAGAAAAAAAAAGAGGCTAGAAAAATAATTAGGCAGCATCTTGCCGCACAGCTGGGTTTGGCCACAATGCCTCGTCCACATCACAGGCAATATCTTCCCTTGCCAGACATCGAGGGAAGAAGCGCCTTGAGTGCCTTATCCATCCCTGAATCGCATCCACATCAATCTCATCACATACCTCTTCCATAGCCTGCACAAGAGGCATGCACACAAAGGGCTGCCGATCGAATACCTTCCACCGCCATGCCGAAAAGAACTCTTCTATGGGGTTCAGAAATGGTGAGTATGGTGTGAGGTATTGCACGAAAAATGGTGGGTGGTCAGCAAACCAGTTTTGGACTGGGGCTGCACGGTGAAAGCTCACGTTGTCCCATACTACAACGTACCGGTTTCTTTGATGGTCTGCATCATTCATACGCTCTGGAGGTATGAGAACATTGTGGAGTCTGTCCAGAAATGTGAGAATATGGCCTGTGTTGTATGGTCCAAGATTGGCATGACGGTGGAGGACACCATGCATATTGGAGATGGCAGCGCACATTGTGATGTTCCCACCACGTTGGCCAGAAACATCTATAATGGCTCTGTGGCCAATGACGTTTCTCCCCCTTCTTCTGGTCTTTGCTAGGTTGAACCCAGCCTCATCTATAAAGATGAACTCATGTGGGATTGCATGGGTATCCATTTCCAGTACTCCCTGAAAACAAAGAACAAAAATCAGTCAATATGGTGTTATCCAGTACACTGGGAAACAATGTTCCGTGTAGTGTACTGCAGTCAATATTGTACTTACATCCACATATGCTCGTCTGAACTCTTTGTTTATTTGAGTTTCTCTCAAACGGGACCTTATAAAGTTGTTTCATTCTGATTTGGTTTCTCTTGAGAATGCGAGCCAATGTTGTCAGACTGACTCGTTGAATGTTGTTGAATATGGTGTTGTCTTGGATGATGTGGCTTTGATTTTCTCATAATCTGATTTCATTATTTTCCAAAACCAAGTTTACAATGCCAGCTTCCTGTACCCTGGTGAACATTCGGCCCCTTCCTCCACCATGGTTGCGTCTCTCAGTCCTTTAGAAAAACAAAAAAAACAAAAATATAGGGCTTGGACAATGCAGCCTAAAGATATTCCCCCCACAGTAGAGTACATTGTACAGGAAACGTGTACAGTTAGTGTATGACATCAGCCATTCATGAAGTAAACAGGTGTCACCCAACTGATACACTATGACATGGGGTGTACTACATGTGTACTACATGAAATTTTGGTTACATACCTGTACTCCAGTCTAAATGTCCGGATGACACTGGCGACAGTAAAACGGCTCAAGTTGGGCTGCACTCTCTGTCCAGCCTTTCACATTGTCAGCCCATGGTTGATGACATGATCTACTAAGGTTGCTCTGATTTCATTTGAAAGTTGTTGTCTTCTTTGGCCATGAACTCCTCTACCAGCTCTACCCCTACCTCTCACTCTTCCTCCCCCTCTCATTCTCATCCTCCCTCTTCCTCTTCCTCTCTCTGCAGCATCTTCCATTGTTGTTGTAAAAAAAAGGTGCTCACCTGTGGTCTTTTCATAGTGCTTACATCCTGATTGAAGTGTTAACCATTAACCAATGAGGTGTTTGGCTAGGTGGCACATGTATTGGACAATTAGCTCATGTAGTGTCATTTTGAATGGCAGTGTTTTGAAATGGCAAACATGTGACTTTATGTCAGATTGTTGTGTCTTATGCAGAGAACCGTCTTCAGTGCATTTAAAAAGTGCCATTTTGAATTGCAAAATGTGTGTAAAGCAAAAAAAAATGTGTTTAGACTTTAGGAGACTTGAGTAGAGGTTTTGCTCTCTGTGTGTCAGTTTAAATAATTGTGCTGTGCATGTCATTTTAGTGTGTTAGCAATTGGAAAAAACTGTAATAATCTACTTGCATCCAGTTCTGCTGCATCTTTTCTGTATTGAGCACAATGAAGCACACATTTGCACACATTTCTCTTTATCTCTCATTCTGAGCTCCAGGGAGAAACAAAGATCCTGAAGTTGAAGAACCTGAGACCCAAGGACTACGCCAACTACAGCTGCATCGCCTCCGTCAGGAACGTGTGCGGCATTGCTGACCGCAAAGTCGTCTTCAGACTGACCAATAAAACAGGTGAGGCTCTTCAGGCACCTTTTTCTTTTTCGTTCTTTGCTTAGGGGTAAAAAGAAGTTTGAACAACTGAGATACACTATATTGCCAAAAGTTTTGGGACGCCTGCCTTTACATGCACATGAACTTTAATGACATCCCATTGTTAATCCGTAGGGTTTAATATGGAGTTGGCCCACCCTTTGCAGCTATAACAGCTTCAACTCTTGTTTATGGGAATGTTTGACCATTCTTCTAGAAGCGCATTTGTGAGGTCAGGCACTGATGTTGGACGAGAAGGCCTGGCTCGCAGTCTCCGCTCTAATTCATCCCAAAGGTGTTCTATCGGGTTGAGGTCAGGACTCTGTGCAGGCCAGTCAAGTTCCTCCACACCAAACTCGCTCATCCATGTCTTTATGGACCGACGCTTTGTGCACTGGTGCGAAGTCATGTTGGAACAGGAAGGGGCCATCCCCAAACTGTTCCCACAAAGTTGGGAGCATGAAATTGTCCAAAATGTCTTGGTATGCTGAAGCATTAAGAGTTCCTTTCACTGGAACTAAGGGGCCAAGCCCAACCCCTGAAAAACAACCCCACACCATAATCCCCCCTCCACTAAACTTTACACTTGGCACGATGCAGTCAGGCAAGTCCCGTTCTCCTGGCAACCGCCAAACCCAGACTCGTCCATGGGATTGCCAGACAGAGAAGCGTCACAAATGTTTGTGGAAGCGTCTGCATGCCTAGTGCTTGATTTATACACCTGTGGCCATGAAGTGATTGAACACCTGAACTCAATGATTGGAGGGGTGTCACAATACTTTTGGCAATATAGTGTATACTGTTAGTGAACATGTGTAAACATGTGTATATGTAAATTTGTGCTGTGCTTTCCTCTCAGTAACAAAATAAACAACAAAAATGAGAAAACATCAGTTCAGAAAGCATCTGATGATGTGGATAACCTCGCTAAAGAGGAGCACTTTCAAAATAAAAGACATAAACATCCCACTGTTATAAACAAACCGACTCATGAGTTCTTGTGTCCTTCTGCAGCTCCGGCCTCCATAAAGCTGTTGGTGGAGGATCCGATCGTGGTGAACCCGGGGCAGACGGTGTCTCTGGTGTGCATCACCACAGGAGGAGAGCCGGCGCCGACCCTCACCTGGACCAGCAACTCCGCTTCACTGCCGGAGAAGAGCGTGGTGAAGGACGGCACCCTCACACTGCCCGCCGTCTCCTCCGAGGACGCCGGCATCTACAGCTGCGTCGCCAGCAATAACGTGGGCAACCCGGCCAAGAAATCCACTACCATCATCGTTCGAGGTAAAGCTTTGATTACTTTCACTTCTGAAAATAGCATTAATATCCATTATTTTTTATATTTATGTATTTAGCAGATTTTTTCATCCAAAGTGACTTACAGGAGTCAACAATATTCGTAATATACAATGGCAGGTTTATTTGTCAACTTGATTAGGAAGCAAACTAGAGAAGAGAAGAATTTGTGTGTGTGTGTGTGTGTGTGTGGAAGTGTCTGTGTGTGTGTTTGTATGTGAGTGTGTGTGTGAGAAAGTGTGTGTGTGTGTGTGTGTGAGAGTGAGAGAGTGTGTGTCTGAGTGAGTGTGTGTGTGAGAGAGAGAGAGAGAGAGAGAGAGAGAGAGAGAGAGTGTGTGTGTGTGTGTAACGCGTGTGCAATGTGTGTGTAACGTGTGTGTGTGTGTGTAACGTGTGTGTGTAACATGTTTGTGTGTGTGTAACGTTTGTGTGTGTAACGTGTAACGTGTGTGTGTGTAACATGTTTGTGTGTGTGTAGCGTGTGTAATGTGTGTGTGTGTGTGACATGTTTGTGTGTGTGTAACTTGTGTGTGTGTGTGTAACGTGTATGTGTAGCACGTTTGTGTGTGTGTAACGTGTATGTGTAACACGTTTGTGTGTGTGTAACGTGTGTGTGTGTGACGTGTGTGTGTGGAAGTGTCTGTGTGTGTGTTTGTATGTGAGTGTGTGTGTGAGAGAGTGTGTGTGTGTGTGTGTGAGAGTGAGAGAGTGTGTGTTTGAGTGAGTGTGTGTATGAGAGAGAGAGAGAGAGAGTGTGTGTGTGTAACGCGTGTGCAATGTGTGTGTAACGTGTGTGTGTGTGTGTGTGTGTGTGTAACATTTGTGTGTGTGTAACGTTTGTGTGTGTAACGTGTAACGTGTGTGTGTGTAACATGTTTGTGTGTATGTAGCGTGTGTGTAATGTGTGTGTGTGACATGCTTGTGTGTGTGTAACTTGTGTGTGTGTGTGTAACGTGTATGTGTAACACGTTTGTGTGTGTGTAACGTGTGTGTGTGTGTAACGTGTGTGTGTGTGTGTGTGTGGAAGTGTCTGTGTGTGTGGTTGTATGTGAGTGTGTGTGTGAGAGAGTGTGTGTGTGTGTGTGTGTGTGTGAGAGTGAGAGAGTGTGTGTGTGTGTAATGTGTGTGTCTGTGTAACGTGTGTGTGTTTGTCTGTGAGAGAGTGTGTGAATGTGTGTAACGTGTGTGTGTGTGTGTTTGTCTGTGAGTGAGTGTGTGTGAGTGTGTGTGTGTGTAACGCGTGTGCAATGTGTGTAACGTGTGTGTGTGTGTGTAACGTGTGTGTGTAACATGTTTGTGTGTGTGTGTAACGTTTGTGTGTGTAACGTGTAATGTGTGTGTGTGTGTGTAACATGTTTGTGTGTGTGTTTCGTGTGTGTAATGTGTGTGTGTGACATGTTTGTGTGTGTGTAACTTGTGTGTGTGTGTGTAACGTGTATGTGTAACATGTTTGTGTGTGTGTAACGTGTGTGTGTGTGTGTGTGTGTAACGTGAGTGTGTTTGTGTGTAACGTGAGTGTGTTTGTGTGTAACATGAGTGTAACGTGTATATGTGTAACACATTTGTGTGTGTGTAACGTGAGTGTGTTTGTGTGTAACGTGAGTGTAACGTGTGTGTAACGTGAGTGTAACGTGTGTGTGTAACGTCTGGCAGAGGGAGTGTAAATGCTGTTCCAGTGGTTGTTCTGAAAGCCAGTGTTAAAACCTTAACTTTGATTCTGGCAGGGGTTCACCAGCCCACTGTGATTTTAAATATTGATTGTCACACCAAAGGAGCTCCTTGTGAAACGATGTATCTCGTGGCTCTTTGAGTCTGTTAGCATGTGAAATGTAGATCAGATTTCATATCACAGCTCTCATTTGGCTGTGAAGGACAGAGCCTTCGGCTCATTACAGCCTAAATGATTAAAGGCACAATTACAATGTAGTCATCTGGGCGAATCTCATGAAGCTGTCAAGAACTGTTCAGGCCAAAAAATAAGCTATCATAATTTGTGCAAAGAAAATGAAGCCTGTTTTTAGGACCTTTGAGATTTTTTGCATAGTGACATTTCATTTCATGACAGTTAAATACATTCATTCATTATATTCTCATTACTGTAATGCATAAATAAATAAGGATTAAAAAAGCATTAATAAATAATTAATTTTCTCTCCAATTCTCATTAAGTTCTTATGACTATAATGCATAAATAAATATGCATTATTACATAAAATAATATGCAGAAATAAATGCAGTGATAAAATAAAATGCATAAATATGTAAATACATATATTATATATAATATGTTTTATTATTAGCATCATATATATAATTATTATTATTACTACTACTAATAATAATAATAATAATAATATTATATTATTAATTTTTAGTCAAATTTGTTGTACTGGACAGAATATCCAGAACGGCAAATTTTAATTTGTACTTTCAAACAAACAAATAAACAAACAAATAAATATATATATATATATATATATATATAAAATATTATTTCTTTATTATTAACATAATAATTATTTATTATTTGTATTATTATTATTATTATTATTATTATATTATTAATATTAATAATAATAATAATAATAATAACAACAACAACAACAACAATAATAATAATAATACATTTTTAGTAGAATTGTTATACTGGACAAAATATCCAGTGAGGAAGATTTACATTTTTACCATTACAGATAATTTTTTTATTACTACAGCACTACGAATGTGGGAAAATATGTACTTAATTGTCATGATCTGTTCAGATCCTGTATATGATTATAGTGCATATGTAATGTCATGTATATGAAATATGACCCTGATGTGTTGACATCCACCCTAACGCTTTTTAAACTGTAGCTCATAATCACATGTAGAGATTTCTGCTCGGTAATATCTACCCTGGAGATGTTTATGGCTATGACACTCAGCAGTCAGCAGCGGCGCCCCCTAATGAGTGTGTGTGTGTGTGTGTGTGTGTGTGTGTGTTTGTCACGCCGGCCCTTGAAAAGCCCTGTAGTGCAGCGCTGCCAAACGCTGCGTCTGCATCTCTCCTCAGCAGATGGAGGCTTTTCTCCACACACTTCCCAACAGCCTGGGATGACTTTCAGTTTGGCCTGTTGCTCCGGTATCCCAGCATGCTCTTGGCACGCCAGAGGCCCTCCATCACGATCCCTGCTTTGGATTAAAGGATCCGCTCTCCTTTCCAAAATTGGGTCAATTTTCAGTGCTTTTCCAGCGTCTGGCCGCTCCTGCAGGTTTCTCAGGCACATTGTTATGTTTGAGAGCCGCTATTTTCCTCTCGGTGGGTCTCAGAGACCTCTCTGTCCGCAGGAACGTGTTGCCGTGTTCGTGTCAGACGCTCCATCCTGGTTTTGACCTGCTGCACAAACACCATATGTTTTTAATTCACAAATATCATACTTGTGAATTAATTACTGTAAATGTTTTTGTTATGTATTTAATTTATGTATTTATGGTATTTTTTTCCGCTGAAATATCCTATTTTAGAAATGTAATTCTGAATCTAGATAAAAAAAAGTTCGTCGAGACATACTTTAAGTTGGCTTGAGAAAGCCTGACCAGAAAGTTTGAAAAAGTTTGAAAAGTTTTATTTTTAGTTTGAAGTAGTTTAAAGTTTGACGGTTTTGAAGTCAATACAGTCTATCAGAAAACAGATGGATGGATAGCTAGGGTGTTACTATGCTGTTGCTAGGGTCCTCGGGCTGGTTGCTAGGGTGTTGCTAAGCGGTTGCTGGGGTATT
>CM077185.1:39599187-39614187 GCA_039654105.1 Coreius guichenoti | reverse complement strand
TTTTATTGTTTTTGCAAAATATGTTTTATTTTTATTTTGCCTGTGCAATATGAAGCACGCATGTTTTCGAGAGGTTTTGTACGTTGAGCAGTGTAGTTTTATCATGGGGTGTGTCTGTAAATGAAGATGTGTTTGCGTTGGGAGTGAACTGGTGTTTTCTGAGCTTGTGCTTTAATCTGCTCTCGCAGTGGAAGCGTTGTGTTACTGCGTTCACTCACACAAACATCAAAGCGTCTAAAGCAGCTCAACAAAGCAAAGGCCGCAGCATCAATAATGCATCCCAATCGTGCTTTTGTGTGTTAACTTGCGTTTTCTGCCCCGGTGCTTTTAAAGCCGGCCGTTCTCTCTGCTCCAGCTCTCAGTGCAGACTCTTGCGTCAGTGGGATTTTCCTCTTCCTTTCATAAGCTGCATGTCTTTCTGCTTTATTCTGCCTCTATTTCCGTTAGCCAAATAAAACCCTTCCCCAAACCCGGCACAAAGCTCATGGGATATGCATAAGCGTGAATGGGAGGGTTGTGTTTGTGCAGGGCGTGCTCATGGAAGCTGACCGTGGGTTTGGTGCTGAATTAAACATGCAGTCGAGCTGTTGCACAGTTTCACAGGTTCAAATGAAAGATGATAGTCAGTTTACAGTGCATTTCATCCTCACTGGTTGCATAAACTGTCTTAAGAACTAAGATATAATCAGTCTTACTTTTCATATTTTTCAAACTTTAATAAGAAAGGAAGACTAGTCTAACTCTAAGCAGTTTATGCAACATATTTCTTTGGTCATAACTTTAATATAAACATGTAAACTGGTCTAATCTGAATATGAAAAGTAAGACTGATTATCCCTTACAAAAATATATTTTACAAAAACAACAAAATAAAGATATTTATTCATAATTTATTAATAATTATGTATTATTATAATTATTATTTTTATAAATAAAATATTTTATATTAATGAAATATATATGTAGTTTATTTCATAAATTAATACTTTTATTAATCTAGGATACAGAAAAGGATACTTAGCATTAATGTATAGTTTATTATTAATAAATATATATAGTTAATTTTTTAATCACAGTATAATGTTATGTGTAAATTATCTTATTTATTAATACTTATTTAAATATTTGTGTATTAATATGTCAATTATCAATAATTAAATAATATATTCAATTAGTTATTTATTTATTTATTAATAAGTAGTAGTATTATTATAAATAAAACAATATTTTATATTAATGAAATAAATATCGTTTATTTCTTTTATGACATTTAATAAGAGTAATGATAACTTTTATTAAACTGCAAAAAAAAAAAACATGGCCCTAAAATATATTTTTATTGTTTTTGCAAAATATTTTTTATTTTTATTTTTGGGTGTGCAATATGAGGCAGACATATTTGAATAAGCTATCTATAAAGCCCTCAAAAGAAAAATATATTTTTATTGATTTTGCAAAACGTAACTAAATTTAGTAATATAAAAATGTAAACTGGTCTAATTTGAATATAAAAAGTAAGACTGATTATCCCTTATATATATAGTATAATATAAATATATATATAAAGACAAAACATTTTTTTACTTGTTTTTAAAAAATATATATATTTTTTTTTTTGTGTGTGTGTGTTTTGTGTCTGGGTCATACTGCACAACCAAAAATAAAAAAAAATACATATTTTGCAATAATAATAAAAAGATGCTTTTCTTTTTAAGGCCATTTTTGCAGTTAAATTATCATTACTGTTGTTAAATGTCATTAAAATATATATATATTTTTTTTTAAAGAAACATGTATTTTTCAGCAGAATATTTCTACCTTCATCACTGTAAACAGGACAGATGCTTTGAATTAATTGAGTTATAATTTAGTCAGCGTTTTAATATGACTTTAATTGGAATTTGAATATTTTTGCCCCCAAGAGAAATTGGATTTATTTTTCTCTTCAAGCAATTAGATTCCATCTTTCCCAAATTATTTGTGATATTTTATTAGGACTCTTCTGCGTTCTGTGTACTGAGACGGCAGATTCCGAGAAGCTTTTCTCTGATAGATGATGATCTGAAACCGTGACTCAGAAGGTCACAGTGTCACTGTCATCAGAGTCAAATACGATCCGCGTTGTTGATTTTGAGTCTGTGACATTTTTATTATCTCATCCAGCAGAGAAAAGCCCTGATCAGAGTCACGGGCGTCTTCTGAGGCCGTTATCTGATTTGAAAAGGTCAGCGTTGCGTGTTTTTTCAGCTCAGCAGGGTGAGAAATTATCACCGAACGCAGGTGCTGTGCTTATCTAGCAGTGACTCGAGCGGGTGACCGTCTCACACTGACCTTTCACACTGTTCTTGATGAAGTAGCATTTGATAATATGGGAACTGGTTTCCAATGCATATCTTATTTGTGGGCATTCAATCACTTAGAAGCCATATTATGCCCTTGCTGTTGTTTCTGGCTCTACTAGAGCAGGTTTTCCTGCTTAAATGTTGATTGTTCCCCATATTCTCCATTGTTGCGGCTCCTCTCTTCCCAGTCTGTCAGTAACGCTCTGTTTAGTTCCTGTCTCTATGAAGCCCCTCCTTCTGAAAAGCACACTGTGCTCTGATTGGTCGGCTGGAGCAGTGTGTTGTGATTGGTCAAGCTATTCCAGCGTGTTTGGGAAATGTCCCGCCCCTTACCATAACCTCCAGTTTCAACACACTACTAACTAACTCAACCAGGCCCCGCCCCTTACCATAACCTCCAGTTTCAACACACTACTAACTCAACCAGGCCCCACCCCTTACCATAACCTCCAGTTTCAACACACTACTAACTCAATCAGGCCCCGCCCCTTACCATAACCTCCAGTTTCAACACACTACTAACTAACTCAACCAGGCCCCGCCCCTTACCATAACCGCCAGTTTCAACACACTACTAACTAACTCAACCAGGCCCCGCCCCTTACCATAACCTCCAGTTTCAACACACTACTAACTATCTCAACCAGGCCCCGCCCCTTACCATAACCGCCAGTTTCAACACACTACTAACTAACTCAACCAGGCCCCGCCCCTTACCATAACCGCCAGTTTCAACACACTACTAACTCAACCAGGCCCCGCCCCTTACCATAACCTCCAGTTTCAACACACTACTAACTAACTCAACCAGGCCCCGCCCCTTACCATAACCTCCAGTTTCAACACACTATTAACTAAATCAACCAGGCCCCGCCCCTTACCATAACCACCAGTTTCAACACACTACTAACTAACTCAACCAGGCCCCACCCCTTACCATAACCTCCAGTTTCAACACACTACTAACTAACTCAACCAGGCCCCGTCCCTTACCATAACCGCCAGTTTCAACACACTACTAACTATCTCAACCAGGCTCCGCCCCTTACCATAACCGCCAGTTTCAACACACTACTAACTAACTCAACCAGACCCCACCCCTTACCATAACCGCCAGTTTCAACACACTACTAACTAACTCAACCAGACCCCGCCCCTTACCATAACCGCCAGTTTCAACACACTACTAACTATCTCAACCAGGCTCCGCCCCTTACCATAACCGCCAGTTTCAACACACTACTAACTAACTCAACCAGACCCCGCCCCTTACCATAACCGCCAGTTTCAACACACTACTAACTAACTCAACCAGACCCCGCCCCTTACCATAACCGCCAGTTTCAACACACTACTAACTAACTCAACCAGACCCCGCCCCTTACCATAACCGCCAGTTTCAACACACTACTAACTAACTCAACCAGACCCCGCCCCTTACCATAACCGCCAGTTTCAACACACTACTAACTAACTCAACCAGACCCCGCCCCTTACCATAACCGCCAGTTTCAACACACTACTAACTATCTCAACCAGGCTCCGCCCCTTACCATAACCGCCAGTTTCAACACACTACTAACTATCTCAACCAGGCTCCGCCCCTTACCATAACCGCCAGTTTCAACACACTACTAACTAACTCAACCAGGCCCCGTCCCTTACCATAACTGCCAGTTTCAACACACTACTAACTATCTCAACCAGGCCCCGCCCCTTACCATAACCGCCAGTTTCAACACACTACTAACTAACTCAACCAGGCCCCGCCCCTTACCATAACCGCCAGTTTCAACACACTACTAACTATCTCAACCAGGCTCCGCCCCTTACCATAACCGCCAGTTTCAACACACTACTAACTAACTCAACCAGGCCCCGTCCCTTACCATAACCGCCAGTTTCAACACACTACTAACTATCTCAACCAGGCCCCGCCCCTTACCATAACCGCCAGTTTCAACACACTACTAACTAACTCAACCAGACCCCGCCCCTTACCATAACCGCCAGTTTCAACACACTACTAACTAACTCAACCAGGCCCCGCCCCTTACCATAACCGCCAGTTTCAACACACTACTAACTAACTCAACCAGGCTCCGCCCCTTACCATAACCGCCAGTTTCAACACACTACTAACTAACTCAACCAGACTCCGCCCCTTACCATAACCGCCAGTTTCAACACACTACTAACTAACTCAACCAGGCCCCGCCCCTTACCATAACCGCCCTTTATTCTGCGTATTAATTATTTAAATGAGGAATATTGTGACATGTTCTTTCCCGGAAGAAAACTCAAGACTACAATGGAGGCGCATTAAATTGATCAAAAGTGACAGTAAAGACATTTATAATGTTACAAAAGATTCTAATTCAAATAAATGCTGTTCTTTAGAACTTTCTATTTATCAAAGAATCCTGAAAAAGAAAATGTATCAATTTCCACACAAAATATGACTGTTTCAACACTGATAATAATCATAAATGTTTCTTGAGCATCAAATCATCATGATTGAGATCTGGGGAATTTGGAGGCCAAGTCAACACCTCAAACTCGTTGTTGTGCTCCTCAAACCGTTCCTGAACCATTTGTGCTTTGTGGCAGGAGCATTATCCTGCTGAAAGAGCCACAGCCACCAGGGAATACCGTTTCCATGAAAGGGCCTAATATATCCCACCCACTAACAGGTGCCGTGATGAAGAGATCATCAGTGTTATTCACTTCACCTGTCATAATGTTATGCCTGATCGGTGTGTGTGTATATATATATATTTCAGAATATTCATGTTTAAAACAAATTTACACAGATAGATAGATAGAATCTGATGAACACAGCTGTGATCAACTCTAGATTAAGTTGCTTGTCATCCGTAAAACAATGTCAGTGTCGTTTCACACGTGTTCAGTATCAAAGCACCGTCCAGCTGGAGTCTGGCCGTATGACAGCGCTCTGGCCGCGTGTCGTCATGATGAACGTGTGTGTGTGTGTGTGTGTGACACTGATGTGCGGCAGGGGATCTCTGCGTCTCCATCCATGATTCCCTGCGTTTTCAGTTTCCTGACAGGCTGCTTTTGTTTCTGCTTTCCTCATGTTTTTCACGTCCTCCTCCTTGTTTTAGCCTGAAAATGTCATGCAGGAAAAGATAAAAAGATTCCGCCGCTCTGACTGCTCTTTTGTTTGCCAGATAAAATGCATCTGAATGCCATAAACAGTGTGCATGCGGCGTGAGCGTAGATGTGTGTCTGAAACACTGGCGCAGAAACGACTGGTTCATAATGGACGTTATAATGCATTATATCTTCTAATGTGTAGCCAAAGTTAAAATGCATCATAATATTTGCTGATTCCTGCTTACATCTGAAACTGGTTGTTTGTTGTGTGTTTTAATGCATTATACTTGTGTGTGTGTGTGTGTGTGTGTGTGTATATGTGTGTGTGAAAGCCGTCAGGCTGCATCTGGTCACTCTGGACTCTCTGCATGTTGATTGTTCTTCAAGTATTTCATTAAAAGTGTTACAGACGCTGCTATTTCAGGCCCGTTGAAGCGTCGGAGCGGTTCATTGTCACCTTTAGCTACTCGGTTAAAGATGCCCTACCATGCCAGAGTCTTGCTGTTGTGTTTCTGGCTCTACTAGAGCAGGTTTTCCTGCTTGAATGTTGATTATTCCTCATATTCTCCATTGTTGCAGCTCCTCTCTTCCCAGTCTGTCAGTAACGCTCTGTTTAGTTCCTGTCTCTATGAAGCCCCTCCTTCTGAAAAGCACAGTGCTCTGATTGGTCGGCTGGAGCAGTGTGTTGTGATTGGTCAAGTGCTTCCAGCGTGTTTGGGAAATGCCCCGCCCCTTTATTCTGCGTATGAATTATTTAAATGAGGAATATTGTGACGTGTGCATTCAGAACTTTGCAGAGGTTTTTCCTGCTCAAACATTACACACTAAAGAGAGATGAGCATGGGAAAAAGCAGGTGCTCTTTAAATTCAATTATGATGCTGAAACCAAACATAGGGTCATTTCAGACTGTTCTGAGCTGTCAGTAGGAAAAATGATTGATTTTTGAGAACCCTAAATATGAGCACTAGTGATGATGATGAACAAGGTAATGTTAGTGTTTAATTGATCAGAGTTTAAAGCTTGAGTCCTGAGGTTTGTTCAGTGGCTCTTGGTTTAGCTGACCGTGTTTCTCTGTCATTCGTGTGGTTCCAGCACTGAAGAAGGGTCGTTTCTGGATCACCCCTGACCCGTACCACAACGACGACAACATCCAGATCGGCCGCGAGGTGAAGATCTCCTGCCAGGTGGAGGCCACGCCGCCCGAGGAGCTCCAGTTCAGCTGGCTGAAGAACGGCCGGGCCTTGCGCAGCTCCGAGCGGATGGTCATCACCCAGACCGACCCCGACATCTCGCCGGGAACCACCAACCTGGACATCATCGACCTGAAGTTCACGGACTTCGGCACGTACACCTGTGTGGCGTCGCTGCGGGGCGGCGGGATCCCCGAGATCAGCATCGACGTCAACATCTCGTCCACCACTGGTGAGTCTCAGACCCGTGCTGGTTCACACACACACACACACACAGAGAGGTAGTTATCATATGGTATCGGTTGTTAATGAAGTCATAAACATCATTAGTGCAGCTGTAAAAGCTTTAATGAGGCTGGACGTACAGAGAATGGCTCAGATGATGGTTTTCCGTGAGGGATGAGCTCCTGCCGCTGTGATCGGGATGATCAATGCGCTTCATCTCACAGTCTTGTGTCATTCTTCACTATCGTCTGAGAGCAGCGGGACGCTGACCGGATCCATACCTGACCCGCCCTATCGGTCATTCAGCTAACAGGGCTGAAAAATTATTTATTTATTTATTTATTTATTTATTTATCATACAATTTGATTTATTTAATTTTTTATGTATTCATTAATTTATAATATAATGTATTTATTTTTTAATTGTTTTTATTCATTCATTATACATTTAATATCATTTTTGTTTTATTTTGTTTTATTATTATTGTTTCATTCATAATAGAATTCCATTCATTCATTCATAATATTATTTATTTATATTTATTTTTTATTCATTAATTAATTCATTTATATTTATGTATTTATTTATTTATTCATTCATAATAGATTTTAATTTTTTTTATTTATTCATTTATTTATTCATTAATTTATAATAGAATTGTATTTATTTATTTATTATTTCTAATATATATTTTTATTCATTTGTTCATTCATTTATAATAGAATTTTATTTATTTATTTTATCTTTATTTTTTATCGTTATCTTTAATTTAGATTAAATTTAGAAATTAATTATCTTTTAATTTATTAATTCATTAATTCATAATAGAATTAATTTTTTTATTTATTTGTTCATTCATTCCTTCATTTATAACAGAATTTTATTTACGTATTTATTTATTTATTATTTTTAATTTATTATTTTATTTATTCATTCATTTATAATAGAATTTATTTGTTTATTTATATTTAGTTTTTTATTAATTCATTCATTTATAATTGAATTCATTTATTTATTAATTCATTGTAGAATTTTGTTTTATTTTTATTTATTCATTCATTCATTTATGATAGAATGTTATTTATTTATTTTATCTTTATTTTTTCTATTTTTTCATTGATTTATCAATTATATTTTTAATTTACTAATTATATTATACTAATATACTAATTATATACATTAATTTATAACAGAATTATATTTATAACATTAATTTATTTATTATTTTTATTTATTTATTTATTATTTATCTTCATTCATTCATAATATATTTTATTTATATATTTTTTTATTAATTCATTTAAAATAGGATTCATTTATTTATTTATTCATTCATTCATTCATTTATAACAACATTTTATGTATGTATTTATTAATTCATTCATTTATAATAGAATTACGTTTTTAAAATTTATTTATTCATAATAAAATTACATTTTTCCTTCATTTATTCATTCATGACAGAATTTTATTTATGTATTCAATTATTCATTCATTCACAGAATTTATTTATTTAATTATTCATTCATTTTTATAATAGAATTGTACTTATTAATGTATTTATTTCAATTGATTTATTTTACCTGGCTGATTCCCAAACTATTTCCCATATTCCTGAATGTTTGCGAATGCTTCCTCCTGAATCTGCTGTCTCGTAATGCTGTAGAATCTGAGCACGGTTGCGGAGCAGATTCACCTTGACTTCAGGTCTGAACCGCATCAGTGTTTTTACCCAGTCGGAGTTCATTGCATTGATTAGCGTCCGTGGCTCCGGCTCTCCACATCAAACATTAAGGCTTTTATCTGACTTCCTGCAGAATCAGCAGCAGAGGATCGTCTCAGTAAAACAGTCACACCGGAGTGTTTGTTCCCTCATTATGGGTTTGTTGGAGATCAATCTTCATCATAGTGCACGAGTGTGTGAGAGTAGTGCGCACTTACTGTCAGACTCAGAAGAACAAGGCAACAATTAAAATGTTCTGATGAAAGCTCTATTGTGCTGATGGCAGATTAATCTGGGTCATCTGAACTCCTCTTAGATCCGCACTGGGATGTTTTTATGAGGAAGCACAGTATATAGGCTTGCATATCAATGTTTGCATGTTTATTAGTTATTAGTCTGATATAGGGCTGGGTGATATATCAGATATTTATGCTATATATAGCTCATCTTCTTGACTATATCAAATTGAGCAGAATATCTATATGTGTTCATTCATTCATTCATTTATAAAAGAATTTAATTGTATTTATTTATTTCATATTTCATATTTATTATTTTCGTTCATTCATTCATTCATTCATTTATAATTTAATTGTATTCATTTGTAATTACATTTTTATTTCCTATTTATTTTTTATTTTTATGTATTCATTACTTAATTTATAATAGTATTTATTCATTCATTCATTCATTTTTTATTAATTTATTTATTCATTCATTCATGTATTTATTTATTCATTCATTCATAATATAATTAAATTATTTTTATTTCCTTTTTTATATATATATATATATATATTAATATTATAATTACATTTATTTTTTATTTTTTGTGACGTCAACCGATCAGGAAAGTCATTGGAGTATGAGTAAAGTATGAGTAGAGTATGAGTAGAGTATTACATTTTGATTATCAATGAATTATTCACAATAAGAGCAGGAATTAAGAGAGTAAATGGAGTAAATGTAGTTGATGAGGCCGTCAGCTGATTGGCCGTGGGTGGCTGAGGGCGTGTCCCGTGATGAGGCCGTCAGCTGATTGGCCGTGGGCGGCTGAGGGCGTGTCCTGTGATGAGGCTGTCAGCTGATTGGCTCTGGGCAGCTGAGGGCGTGTCCCGTGATGAGGTCTTCAGCTAATTGGCTGTGGGCGGCTGAGGGCGTGTCCTGTGATGAGGCCATCAGCTAATTGGCTGTGGGCGGCTGAGGTTGTGTCCTGTGATGAGGCCATCAGCTAATTGGCTGTGGGCGGCTGAGGGCGTGTCCTGTGATGAGGCTGTCAGCTGCTCTCAGGATTAGCTCCAGCGCTTCTGAAGGACCAATTAGAGCTCTTAATAAAAGCATTTAGAGGAGATTATGCTGCACATTTGCCAGGGATTCATGCTGTGGAAATGTTTGGACTGAGAATGAGCCCAGAACATTCCCTGTTTGAACACAGCAGAGCCAACCGCACCTGTCCTACAGTCCAACGCCGAGCGCCAAAGGATGAGAAAGAGAGAGACACGTAATGAAGTAATGAAGCAGATCTTTTCCACAGAAAGACTGACAAATCTGGAAGTGATCTGCAGGTTTCCAGCACTGAAAAGGAGCTTCTTCTCTGGAACGCTGAATCAAATGTTTTTATATAGCGCACTGTTTCAAAGCAGCTTTACAGAAAATCATGATGTTAATATTTTTAATATCTCATATAAGATGTTTATGATATCTCAATATCTTCATGCCTTATATATGCATTTTAGCAGAGCTGGGCAACTTTTGTCCTCAAAGTTGATGTGTTAGAAGCAGGAAAAATGGGCAAGCGTAAGGATTTGAGCGAGTTTGACAAGGGCCAAATTGTGATGGCTAGACGACTGGGTCAGAGCATCTCCAAAACTGCAGCTCTTGTGGGGTGTTCCCGGTCTGCAGTGGTCAGTCTCTATCAAAAGTGCTCCAAGGAAGAAACAGTGGTGAACCGGCGACAGGGTCATGGGCGGCCAAGGCTCATTGATGCACGTGGGGAGCGAAGGTTGGCCCGTGTGGTCCGATCAAACAGACGAGCTACTGGAGCTCACATTGCTCAAGAAGTTAATGCTGGTTCTGATAGAAAGGTGTCAGAATACACAGTGCATCACAGTTTGTTGCGTATGGGGCTGCATAGCCGCAGGCCAGTCAGGGTGCCCATGCTGACCCCTGTCCACCGCCGAAAGCACCAACAGTGGCACGTGAGCATCAGAACTGGACCACGGAGCAATGGAGGAAGGTGGCCTGGTCTGATGAATCACGTTTTCTTTTACATCACGTGGATGGCCGGGTGTGTGTGCGTTGCTTACCTGGTGAACACATGGCACCAGGATGCACTATGGGAAGAAGGCAAGCCGGCGGAGGCAGTGTGATGCTTTGGGCAATGTTCTGCTGGGAAACCTTGGGTCCTGCCATCCATGTGGATGTTACTTTGACACGTACCACCTACCTAAGCATTGTTGCAGACCATGTACACCCTTTCATGGAAACGGTATTCCCTGGTGGCTGTGGCTCTTTCAGCAGGATAATGCGCCTGCCACAAAGCAAAAATGGTTCAGGAATGGTTTGAGGAGCACAACAACGAGTTTGAGGTGTTGACTTGGCCTCCAAATTCCCCAGATCTCAATCCAATCGAGCATCTGTGGGATGTGCTGAACAAACAAGTCCGATCCATGGAGGCCCCACCTTGCAACTTACAGGACTTAAAGGATCTGCTGCTAACATCTTGGTGCCAGATACCACAGCACACCTTCAGGGGTCTAGTAGAGTCCATGCCTCGACGGGCCAGCAAAAGGTGGACCAAAACAATATTAGGTCATAATGTTATGCCTGAACGGTGTATATTGTGATGATATCAACAATCACATGGCAAATATTTGCTGTATAGTATAAATCACTTTAATAGAGTATGATGTATGTATGCGGATAAATTTGGATGTATTATATACAACTTTTAATATATTGCTGGCTGATAATATTGTTTATATTTACAGACTATATAATCAATCACGCAGCCAAGGTTTGCTATGTAGTATATGTATTGCTTTACGTGATTATACTGTATGTATGCACAAATAGTTAGATAAATAGTTATTTTTAGTTGTTATATTATAGTTGTTTCATTCACAATACTTTAAATTGATTAAGATGGTGCATTATACTGGCCACTTCTTCCCTATAGTGCCGTATATCGAGTGAAACGCTTCTCAAACAAGAACAAATGTAGGGCGGGGCTTGATTGTGTCTGTGGGGAATTGATTGGATGGTTGTGGTTTGCTATTGGTGGATCTCATGTGAGTGACAGGTTGCCCCGCCCTCGTCATCAGAGAAGAGATGAAGTTATTCTGATTCAAGATTATTAACACAATAATGATGTGCACCGATAAACACAGCAATATTCCATTAAAAAACGATTTTGATTTCATGGTGACTTTAAGCTGCACTCCATTCCATAATTGTGGTCACTTCTTACACCAAGCAGTGTTTTTCTCGCTCATTAGGCGCTGGATTCTTTTCTTTATTTGAAACTGCACAGCTAATGGTTTATTCAGGAGGAGTGTGCCGAGATTTTCCCCTCTGATAGCAGAAGGATTAAATAATGACGAAGTGCGTGGAATGACGAGCAGCCTCGTTCTCATTCCAAGAGGCAAAACGCAATCAATCTTCATTCTGCTCGGCTTTAATGAAGCTGTAGCACGAGCGAGAGAGAGAGAGAGAGAGAGCTGGATGCTTCTATCCGCCGCCGAGCAATTAATCTTTGCATTAGTCGTTACATTTAAATGTGCCGTGATAATGAGGACTCGGAGAGGACGGCCGAGATAGCGGCCCTTGTACGCGTTCAATCAACCTTGCGCTGTCTTTGTCCTTTACCGTGACTCCTGGCTTTATCAAAGCGCCAAATCAAAACTATTAGTTCTCGCTGCTTTGAGTTGGACTTCATTTATCTGCAGAGAACCTGCAGGACTGAAACAAAGGAAGCTCTCAATGATCCGCAGATTCAGGCGCTGATTAGATGCTGCTTTTGCTGGACAGATTCCGGAAAAACGTTGAAAAATGTTTGTCCAGTAGGTCATAAATGAGTGTCTTAACTAGTGCTGAGCGGCATGACAGTTTTACACACTGATGAGGGAAGGTTTGAATGTCTTTCATGGTGTTTTAGGGTCAGTCTGATCAAAGCCTTTGTAACAAAGTAACTTTTCAACATTTGGGCTTGAAACAATGTAACTTGAGTTGTTTTCTGCCAGTTACATTGTTTCAAGGCCAAATGTTCAAAAGTTACATTTGTTACATTGAAACTCTTTCCTTGAATCGTCCACAAATGTCCAAAACACTTACTAAGAAGTTCCTGTCATTGTCTTGGCGCATATGCATGCAATTTGTGAAAAGCAGCTCTTTTGTGAGTATGTTCGTGCCATTATGTGATTTGCTTTGACTGAATCTGTTCCTTCGGTGTGTGTGACAGAGGATCCGCTCTTCAGTCTCAGTGTGTGTGTGTGTGTGATGGAGCTTTAGAGGCTCAGAGAAACACCAGGGTCATTGGTTTTGTCCGTGGTTTTATCATCATTTAGGTTTTGACAGCATGATCCTGTATCACAATTACCCAGCATTACTTGTGCTCTTCACCTGTGTGTGTTGTCACGTATCGTCCCTGACCTTTAAATGCTGACGGATCTGATGACAGAACAGAGAGTGAATCTCATGACCACTTTGGTCAAATCTTATCCCAAAATCAAGAGGAAAATTTTTTTTTTAATCAGAATAAATAACATTTTATTTATATATTTTATTAATTTTAGTCAAAGTTTTAGTAATTTTGTCATTTTTATTATATTTTGTTTTAAATGTGTCTATATAGTTTTTATTCATTTGTATTTAATAAATACAAAATAATACTAAATGCTATTTATTAGTTTTAGTTTATTTATATTTGTAGTTATTTTCGTACATAAGTTAAGCTAAATGGAAACTAGCTGAAAGTTTTTTATATATTAATTTATTTCAGTTCATGTTTTTTTTCTAAATGTTTTTTTAATTCATTTGTATGTACAATATAATGTATGATTTTTGCTTTTTGTTATAATTAGTATAAACAGGAAATTTAAAAAATAAAATCTAATTCAAAATATTAATAAAACTATAATAATATATCAATGATAAAATGGAAAATATCCCAAACATCCCAAAATGTCAATTACAGTAATATTCATTCATTCATAATTGAATTGTATTTATTTTTTATAAATATATTTATTTTTTCATTCATTCATAATAGTTCATTAATTAAATTCATTAATTCATAATATAATTACATTTTTATTTATTCATTCATTTATAGTAGAATTTATTTTATTTATTGTTTTATTCATTTTTATTTATTCATTCATTAATAATAGAATTAATTAATTTATAAATAATTTTTTTTATTTATTTATTTATTTTTTATTCATTCATTCATTCATTCATTCATAATATAATTTATTTATTTATATTTAGTTTTTTATTTATTCATTCATTTATAGTAGAATTAATTTATTAATTAATTTATATAACATCAATAATTAGAGAATTAGAACAAAAGTCAAATTTAATAAGAGTTTGTTTTTTAATAATGGTATTTTAAGGGTTAATGTCATTTAATTGTTATGGAAATAATGCAAAATGTCCTTCATTTTCTTAATGCATATACACTCACCTAAAGGATTATTAGGAACACCATACTAATACTGTGTTTGACCCCCTTTCGCCTTCAGAACTGCCTTAATTCTACGTGGCATTGATTCAACAAGGTGCTGAAAGCATTCTTTAGAAATGTTGGCCCATATTGATAGGATAGCATCTTGCAGTTGATGGAGATTTGTGGGATGCACATCCAGGGCACGAAGCTCCCGTTCCACCACATCCCAAAGATGCTCTATTGGGTTGAGATCTGGTGACTGTGGGGGCCATTTTAGTACAGTGAACTCATTGTCATGTTCAAGAAACCAATTTGAAATGATTCGAGCTTTGTGACATGGTGCATTATCCTGCTGGAAGTAGCCATCAGAGGATGGGTACATGGTGGTCATAAAGGGATGGACATGGTCAGAAACAATGCTCAGGTAGGCCGTGGCATTTAAACGATGCCCAATTGGCACTAAGGGGCCTAAAGTGTGCCAAGAAAACATCCCCCACACCATTACACCACCACCACCAGCCTGCACAGTGGTAACAAGGCATGATGGATCCATGTTCTCATTCTGTTTACGCCAAATTCTGACTCTACCATCTGAATGTCTCAACAGAAATCGAGACTCATCAGACCAGGCAACATTTTTCCAGTCTTCAACTGTCCAATTTTGGTGAGCTCGTGCAAATTGTAGCCTCTTTTTCCTATTTGTAGTGGAGATGAGTGGTACCCGGTGGGG